>CM034469.1:24186580-24372803 GCA_019925255.1 Litchi chinensis | reverse complement strand
AAAAATAACTTCCTTACGATGCTTATCAGCCTGAATCTTCATACGATTACGAGCAATAATTAGATTATGGCGTAAGTCTCTCAAAATTTCAGTTCGACTGCGAAGTAGAGTATCTACTGCCAGAACCTTGGAGGTTCCTGGAATGTAACAAAGCAAGCTTGGAGGTGGTATTCCATAAACGGCTTCAAAAGGTGAGACTTTAGTGCTAGAGTGTACAGATGTATTGTAACTGTACTCTGCCCATGAAAGCCATTCAAACCACTTCTTTGGTTGATCGCTAGTGAAACAACTGAGGTATTGCTCCAAGGTTCGATTGACGACCTCCATTTGTCCATCCGTTTGTGGATGGTAGCTGAAACTCATCTTTAAAGTTATGTCGTGTAGTCGAAACAATGTTTGCCAGAATGCGCTCATAAACACTTTGTCTCGATCACTGACTATGGAGGAAGGAATCCCATGAAGTCAAACAACGTTATCAATGAAAGCCTTTGTTACCACAAGAGCCATAAATAGATGTTTGAGGGCGATAAAATGGGCATATTTAGATAGTCTATCCACAATCACCATTATGACTGTATGACCGTGAGAAGAAGGAAGACTCTCAATGAAGTCCATTGAAATGTCAGTCCATACCTGATGTGGAATTGGCAAAGGTTGAGGAAGGCCAGCCGGATTAGTGCACTCATTTTTGCAGCATTGACACACATCACAGCTCTTGATATGATTCTTGACTGTTGTACGCAAACCTGGCCAAAAGAAACTACATTTAATTCAGCTAAGTGTTCTTTGGTACCCAAAGTGTCCGCCAGTTGGTGAAGAGTGAGTTTCTGATAATATTGAGGGAATTAAAGATGAAGTAGGACTTAAACATACCCTTCCTTGCTTGAACCAAACACCATCCCTCAAGTGATAAGATGGGTCATGTGCAAGAGCTGAATTTGAGAACCTTGTATAATACGGATCTTGTGCTACTTCAACTTGGAGTGTGGCCCACCAATCTGACTTTGGTAATGATACTGCAAGACATTCAAACTCAACCCTTCGTGACAATGCATTAGCTCCTTGGTTTTCCTTCCTTTTTTTGTATTGAATGATATAGTCATATCCCAAGATTTTAGGCAGCCATTGTGTTTGTGTAGAAGTTGTAATATGCTGCTCTAGAAGATATTTCAAACTCCGTTGGTCTGTCTTCACAATGAAGGTTTTGCCTAGCAAATAGGGTCGCCATTTTCGAATGGCCTTGACAATCGCCAACATTTCTTTTTCATATGTAGACAAAGCTAAAGAGGATCCCTTGAGAGCTTCACTGTAATACGCTACTGGACGATCTTGTTAAATGAGAATTGCACCAAGCCCTTCACCACATGCATCACTCTCTATTATGAATGGTTGAGTAAAATCTGGCAACTGTAGCACTGGTGAGGTAGTCAAAGCTTGCTTTAATCGGATGAAAGCAGCAGCAGCTTCAGAAGTCCAATGGAATCCATCTTTGGACAGTAAATGGGTAAGTGGAGCAGCTATACCTCCGAATCCGCTGATAAACTTCCGGTAATATCCTGCTAACCCTAAAAAGCCACGAACCCTTTTCTGTGAAGTAAGAGTTGGCCAATTATTCACTGCTTGAGTCTTAGTTTGGTCAACTTGGATTCCTTCATATGACATAAGGTGTCCCAAATAGTCCACCTGCATTACTCCGAATCGACACTTGGATTTTTTTGCAAAAAGTTGGTTGGAAGCCAAAATCAATAAAACAGTACGTAAATGTAAAATGTGGTCTGTCCAAGTCTTACTATAAACTAGGATGTCATCAAAGAATACAAGCACAAATTTGCGAAGATATGGTTGAAAGAGATTATTCATGAGACCTTGAAATGTGGCAGGGGCATTAGTGAGCCCAAATGGCATGACAACAAACTCATAGTGCCCTTCATGGGTGCGAAAGGCTATTTTATGGATATCTTTTTCATGAACCCGAATTTGATGATAACCAAAACGTAAATCCAATTTCGAAAAATATCTGGCACCATGTAATTCATCCAAAAGTTCATCAATGACTGGAATTAGATATTTGTCCTTGATTGTGATGTTGTTAAAAGCTCTGTAGTCCACGCAAAAACGCCAACTTCCATCAGATTTCTTAACAAGAAGTACAGGTGAAGAAAATGGGCTGTTGCTAGGTCGAATTAAACCAGACTCTAAAAACTCTTGCACCATTCGTTCAATTTCAGCCTTCTAATAGTGGGGATAGCGATAAGGACGAACACTGATAGGTTGGTGATTGGGTTGTAATGGAATTTGATGATCTTGGTTGTGCCGTGGTGGTAATCCTACAGGGTCTGCAAACACTTGTTGAAGCTCTGTAAGAAGATGGTCAAGGTCACTAGGAAAATGAGTTGAGTTCTCTACTTGATTTCCTAAAATGATTTGAAAGAAGAACCCTATGCCTTTGAGATGCATCAACTCCTTGTCACTCAAAGCTGCAAGTGAAGGTTGGCGAATCCCTTGGAATTTGAGTTCAACTTCATCCTTATGAAAAGTCATCATTGGTTTGCTATAACCGGTTTCAATTGGACCCAACGTCTGTAACCATTGTACTCCCAACATTGCTTGGCACGCGGCTACTAGTAGGACATAAAAATCTGCCTGTACTGGACAGCCTTGAATAAGTAATGTGAGAGATAAACACTTACCTGAACACTCAATTTTTTCTCGATTAGCCACCATGACTTGGAAGGTTTTGTCACGTACCATTGGTACGTCCAACTTTTGCACTACTGACTGGTCGATAAAGTTATGCGTATTGCCCCCGTCAATTAGTATCGTAACATCATGGTCCCTTAGTTTGTCAGTTACTTTGATGGTTTATGGGTGAGTAGTACCAGCGATTGCATGAAGAGAAATTTCAGGAATGGCTTCAACTGGAGTCAATTCTTCTGCTGGTTCTAAGAAGTCGACTTTATCAAGTTGAAGCGGTTCTTCAATCATGAATAGTTGTGGCCGTTGGCAACGGTGATCGGAGACGAATTTTTTGTCACAATAATAACACAACCCCTTATCCCTTCGTTCTCGGGCCTCTTGTGCACTAATCTTTTGGAATGGGGTCTGCATATTAGTGGAAGGAGGAGTGACTTTTTGGTTAGTATATGATCCAAGGATTCCAGGGGTTGGATTTGTAGTTGTTTTAGATGGAGCTATAAAGGTTGGAGTTCTAGGGAAAGGACTGGTTTTCTTTTGTAGGAGATTTCGCTCTTCAATCAATCTTGCCACCCTGATTGTAGTTGCCAATGTCTTTGGTTGTTTCATTTAACATCGAGACGGATTTCGTCCTTAAGACCTGCAATGAAACATCCGATTAGGAAACTTTCAGGCAAACCATCAACCTGGTGCGAGAGTTTTTCAAATTCTTCTTGATAGATTGCTACTGTTGAAGTTTGTTTAAGTCGTGCAAGTGCCTTAAAAGGATCCTCATAGTCAGTAGGTCCAAAGCGAAGTAGCACAGCTTGGGTAAACTCTGTCCATGTGAGTGGTCCTTTGAATTTTGTAAGCCAACAGTGCCATTGAAGGGCAATGCCTTCCAAATGAAAAGAAGTTAGTTGTACTTGTTGGTCTGCAGCAATGTTCTTGAAATCAAAATATTGCTCCACCTTGTAAATCCATCATGTGAGGTCTTCACCTTTAAATGTTGGAAATCAAAATATTGCTCCACCTTGTAAATCCATCTTGTGGGGTCTTCGCCTCTAAATGTTGGAAATGATAACTTGAGATGATGATGGTTACGATCAAGAGCGGTATTAGAATGAGAGGTGCTTGGTCGTATTGGTGGTTGTGATGATTCCCCATGTGCAAAAGGGTTGGTTTCAATATAGGAAGAGATTGAGTTTTGGGCGGCTCAGAGGGATTGAAGCTCAGTTAGGACTGTTTATAAAGTGGCTTGAACTTGGTCAAAACTTGATTCATGACGAGCTAGGATCTCGCTAACATCATTGCGAAATTCAGCATTGGATTTCCCTCGTGTTTCCATATTTGGAAACCTGGCTCTGATACCAATTGATAGAGATCCAGATACAATTTCAAGGTTTAAGAAAATAGAAGTAAAGAAGAGAGGAAGCAGTAGAAGTGTATTGGAAATCAATTTCATTCATAATCTCATCCAAATCCCCATTTAGCTATATATAAGCTTAAGGTTATGAATGAGTTAACAGCAACAACATGAATAACAGAAACAAGAAAATAGCAAGCAGTAAAAGCAGTAACACAAATATAGGAGCATGCAGAAAAGTAACAAAAATATAGGAGCGTGAGCTGCCCCATTATTCTAACGTCCTTGACTTGGTCTTTCTTTAAGAGTGTCAACTTGGGTCCCCTATCAATATCATAAACAAAAAGTTCTTTCTCCCATAACAAAAGGTACAATTTGTTAGAATTAAAGATAGCAGGAGCTAAAAAGTTGTCATCTGTGGTTCGAATTTCTCTCATGAATGGCAAAGGCACAATAATCTTTCTTTGACTCCACATGTGCTTTTTGTAATCTTCCAATACAACGACATTCAGCTTCTCTTCTACTATATCAGCATAAGCTAGGCAGTTATCCCAAGCTAAAGCTAAAACCTCATCCAAATCAGAAAATAAACCTCGAGGCAATGTATTAATGAAGAAACACTCACCCTCAACATCAAGACAATGAACATCATTGTAGACTTCTGATTTATTGTTATAATAGATAGCCTTGTGAGTTCTGTGAAGAATTGCCAAGTTCATTCCACGTTCTTGTGAGCCCGGGAGTTTCAAGGGTCGCCAGTTATCATCTCCATCAATTCGAAGAATCTCAAAGCCTTGCATGTCACTTTTGTTTTTATCATGATAAAGAGAAACTAATTTAAATTCGAAGGTTGATTGACAACAATAAATACGGATATCCACCGTACCTTCATGAGGATCAAGCAAAAAGAGAATTTGGCGGGTAATAGGTTTCTAATACTATACTTATGAGAAAGAACACTCTTTTCTAATATAATGCCAAAAACGTAATCTACCTTCCTAAAAGTTTCTTGAATTGTTCCGCTTAAATGAAAATCTACTCTTTCTTTCTCATCATACACCGTAAAAATCAGCACTCGACTCAACTGCTTCTTAATGAAGTTGCAATCTTGAATTAGATAGTACCACTCTTTGCACACACACTTGAATCTCAGCAAAGATTTCGCCGGCAACCAACTTAGGATCTCAAAGATGACATCAAAAGGGAGTAATGGTACTACCTTAGAAATCTTGTATCCACACAAATAAACACTTCCATTCTTCCAATCATGAGATTGCTCAAACTCTTCATCAAAGAACTTATTGATTATAGTAGAGATTGTTTGTGTGAGCAGAGCTCTCCCAAAGCAACATCTTGGTTTCCTGTTTTTAAAAACAGTGAGATTGATACATCTCTAAGATCCTTCTCCAATGCATCAGAAGATGCGTGTGAAAGATAGAAGATCTTATTACACCCAATCTCTACTTCCAAAGGCTCTTCCCCTTTAATTTCCACACCCCAAAACTCCATTCAAAATAAATTGTTAGATAAGACAACAAATACCATTGTTAGTTAAAAAAAAAAATTGCCAATGCACAATTCAAATGGCAGTATTTCCTAAATCCAAAATCTTAAGTTAATAGATAAGAATCTAACTATATCATTTAACACTTAAATTGGTAAATTTTAAGATTTTTATTTATTATTTTTGGATTAATTTCAGAAAAAACTATTTACACCTTATGTTTATGTTTTAGAATAGGAGTGAGACTTGAACCTTTAATCTTCTATAATCAAAAGAAGTGTTCAATGGTGTGAAACTTATGATCCGTTAACAGCAAAAATACTGAAAATTAATAAATTAAATACATAAAGCTAAAAATTAGTACTAAAATGAAATCACAATTGAGTTATTGGGTTCTTTTCCTATACTTGCTTATTGGGCTTGAAACTGTGAGATTTCTCTTTAATCTACACTGTGAAACCAAAGCAGTAAACAAAATATTATCCCATTTTTTATTGCACTTCCAAGTACTAATTCACAAATTTTGATTGAGCATAGTTGTGAATCACACGGTAGCTAGAAAACTAGAGTTTTATTATAAGATTCATATTTTGAATGAAGAAAATGAGAAAAGATCGTACCTTTGAAGTTTCAATCTATAAAAGATGAGATTTTTTACACATGTTTTTGCAGCAACGGCTGCGAAGCAAAATTGCTGTAGTCGAGTGTCACTTTGCAAACCCCTTTGCCGTTGCTCTGTGTGTCGATTTTCGAGGGTTTTTTTTTTTTTTTTAATAAAGGGTTTTATTTTGAGATAATCATCTCCCTTTTGTTTGAGGAAATAGCTAATTATCTCCTATAATTTATAAAAATCTCATTTTATCTCATCTATTAACTTTGTTAGTTAAAAAATACTCTAATAATGATAGTGCATAAAAAGACCAAACTACCTCTCAATTAAAAATAAAAAATAAAAAATAATAATTAATTTTTATGAAATAAAATTAAAAAAATGGAAAAGTGGAGATCCAATCTCTACCGACCATCAATTTTGATGGATATCTAATATGGAGATTGAATCTCCATTGACACTATCTTGTTCTTCTTTAATGAAGAACATGAAAACACAAATCTATTTCCCAAGAGATAAACCTAACCTGTAAAACAACAACATCATCATCACCAAACCCCAACTTGCAACAATATCAAACACAAAGCAGTAACATAATAAAAAAAAATTAAACAAATAATTAAAAAAAAAAACAAATGCAACGCAACGATGAAAACTTTAAGGTTTTTAACCACAACAGCAACATAAAAAAAAAAAAAAAAAAAGGTAAAAATCCAACAAATTATGAAAACCCAAAGAAGCACCTTAAAAAAAACAAAACAAATCAAATCAAAACAAAATAAAGTTTTTCTGGGTTTCCAGCAGAGTTTCTAGCTATATAACCCAGAAGTTTCTAAGCTTCTGACGATAATAACCCAAAACTTCTAGGTTTCCGGCCAAAGAAACCCATAAGTTAGGTTTTTGACAATGGGTTTCCATCGTCGATAGAAAGAGAAAAAGAGAGGAAGAGAGAAAGAGAGACGATTGGTTCGTCGGAAAAGAGAAATGGGAGAAGTAGAACATTGTCGAGAGGGAGAAAGAAGAAGAATGAGAGAAAGAGGGAGAAAGAAGTTGTAGAAAGAGAGAGAGAGAGAGAGAGAGAGAGGAGTTTCTAAACTTAAAACTTATTTTTTATTATTCTTTTTGAATTATGTCGAGCGTTCATCATGTTGATGGACGCTGGACATAATTTAAATTTTTAAAATTTTAATATCAATAGTTTTAATGTTTTAAAATTTTTTAATATTTCAAAAAAATTAATAGTTTTGATCATGATCATCCATTTTAGAAATCGATGGTGGAGATTGTTTTTCAATTTAAAAAAAAAATAAATTTGTATTTTATTAAATATTAATATTTTTTATGTTATATGTATTTTTTGGACTCAATAAATGAGCTGGTAGAAGCCCAATTTAGGCCCATTTAAGATCCGATAAGAAGGCCGATAAGGTCAACCTAGTCAAAGCCCATCAGACGAGACCCAGTATTGATTCTAAGCCCAGCAAACTCTTCAGCTCGCTCAAAGAAATTCTCTAGCTGGCATCAACAGACCTATAAGCACAGCCAGGCCGCAGCTCGCCTCATGCACAGCTAGTCTCTTAGCGAGCTCGAGCTCGAAACCGCCATAGTAATCAGCCCGCTCAGAAGCGTAATAAATGCAGTATCTTCCAAAAATAGGCAGTTACCTAATTCAACCATGATTCTCTCTTCAAATATGGTAGTTACTCAGTCAAACCGTGATTTTCTCATCAGATATGGAGGTCTACTCAAATTCAAATTCAAATCAACCTTATCTCAAGATAATTACAATAATTTCCTGATATTATTCAAACATATTAGGAAGTATAATTAATTCACAAATCTTTTCCTTATTTTTCCCGATTATTTAGGGAATGTAATTAATTCAGGATCCTTTTCCTGATTTGCTGTAACTAGAATTGTAACGCCCCTTTTCCCTATAAATAGGGATTAAAATCATTGTAACATGATCAGAGAAGA
Organism: Litchi chinensis; assembly: GCA_019925255.1. Lineage (NCBI taxonomy): Eukaryota > Viridiplantae > Streptophyta > Magnoliopsida > Sapindales > Sapindaceae > Litchi > Litchi chinensis. Next base: position 24,364,673 of record CM034469.1, on the reverse strand, counting down.
ATCAATAATACACTGTCACTCTGCAGAACTTAAGAGATAGACAGCCGTGGACGTAGGCCTATTATTGCTGAACCACGTAAAAACTTTATGTTCCTTGTTTGATTCTCGGTTTTTGTCTGTGTCTTTCTGGTATTTGTGCTTTCTCACATTGATTGCAGGTATTGGGCATTGATTACTCGTCGAGTGAAATCCAACGTCGACATTTTGGCGCTAGAAGGAGGGCCCAAACTGTAATCTTTTTCATTCCAATTCATTGGTTTTCGATATGGCAAAGATTAGATCAAACAGGTTCCTTGGAGATGATGACCAGGCGGAGAGTCACATGAACCAATCTCAGCAGAACTTACAGCCTGTGTAGGATGCACCCATGCATGTAGCAGGTACGTCCTATGGACAGACATTCGGTGCCGCGACAGACATCCCTCCTTTGCCTCCCCGTCAGACAGTTCCAATTGCCCCATTAGCCGAAGGGCAGAATGTGTTGATTCAGAGGCAAGAAATGCTGGAGGATACGGTCAGACAACTCACAGAGGCCGTTAATATGTTGGTACAGGCTCAGGTACAGAACATGCCCAGGGTCGAAGTTCAGGCACCAAGGCATGTGCCCCAGCAACATGAAGCGATGCAAGTACCTAACAGGCTGGCAAGGGAAGTCCCGCGACCTGCAGGCTGAGCTCGCTCTTCTAATGCACGCTCCAGGGCTGGAGGACACCCTGTTCATGAAGAAAGGGAGGTCGCACGCCCCGCTAGCCTGGTGGTAAGACTGAGCCAGGATGGAAACCGACGGGCAGAGGTTGGCCACGATAGAGCCAGAGCTGCAGCTCGACGGTTTGATGATGAATAGAGATAGTAAGATCCCATCATCATGAAGGTCAGTTCGAGGAGGACGAAAGGCATGACCTAGAGCACCCTACCCTTAGTCATGATCACAGGAGGAGATACGAGCTCCGAGATCCCCAAGTAGAGGAGCTCCTCCAAAGGGTCCAATAGTTGGAAACGCGACCTGGAGTCCCGAAGCAGCGTGGGCTCTACGGATATATGACCCCATTTATAAGGGAAATTGAGACACAGCCTCTCCCTTCAAGGTTCAAGATGCCGAACATCCAGCAGTACAACGGGTACAGTGACCCCTATGACCATCTCGACGCTTTCAACGTTCAGATGGATCTGCAAACAGGCAATCCCATGGTAAAGTGCCGAGTATTCCCAACTACTTTGGGAGACATTCCTAGGACATGGTTCAGGAATCTCCCAGTTCGCAGCATAAGCAGTTGGGAAGAATGCCAACAGAAGTTCGTTGGTCAGTACAGGGCACTGAGAAGACAGCTCGCTCCATCCTGCCACCTAGCTACAATTTTCCAACGTCAGGGTGAGTCATTGAAAGAATATATCACCAGGTTCAGACGCAAGGTCGCTAATGTTGAGCATCCGTCAGATGAGAGTATACTGACAGCAATCTCGGCTGGGCTGCGTAAGGATGGAAAGTTATACGAGAGCATTTACAAGTCCCCAGTGAAGGATCTAAGGGAATTCTATGAGCGAGCTGCAAAGGAGATTAGGTGGGAAGAGACCTTCGACCCTAAGAAGCATAATCAGAAGAATGAAGCGGACAGTTCCAGCCAGTCAAAGAGGAGAAACAATGGCAGGAACGAAGAAGGAATAAATAGTGGCTCGAGTAACCAGATCGCCAAGAAGGCGAGAAGAGAGCCAAGATACGAGCGACCTCGACGTCAAGGTCGTTATGAAGGATACAGCGTCTTGACGGCTTCACCAGATAGGATTTACGCTGCAAAAAGAAACAGGGAAGATTTTGGGAGACCCAATCCCTTAAGGGCTACTGTTCAACAAAGGGATCAAAACAAGTTCTGTGTCTATCATAATGAGGTAGGGCACAGCACTTCGGACTGCTGGTCGTTGAAGAACGCCATTGAGAAATTGATTAGGCAAGGTCGCTTGAGAGAATATGTGGCAAGACCTGCTGACCAGCGACCTCACCAACAACGACCTCAGCAGCAACAGCCAGCACAATAGCAGCCCCTACAAGCTCTTGAACCAGAGCATGAACCTGCGGTAAGAACCATTTTTACCATTCATGGTGGCCCCCATATCGCAAGTGATTCCAACAGATCGTATGAGAGATACGTCCGAAAGGCAAATCACACTTTTCAGCTCAACGGGTCAGGTGGACCAGCAAAAAGTGCAAGAAAAGCCTCGGACGAGATTGTGTTTACCGATGAGGATGCTAGGGGTGTGATTTGGCCCCATAACGATGCGCTGGTTATTCGAGCCAAAATCAGCAATATGGAAGTTAGGCGCATCATGATTGATACTGAGAGCTCGGTGAACGTGATGTACAGGAGCTGTTTTAATCAAATGGGGCTGCGAGCAGAACAAATGAGACCGTCCCCAGAACCTTTATATGGTTTCACTGGAGATGTTGTAGTATCAGTGGGCCAGATCAAGCTACCATTGACTCTTGGGGAGGCAAGTCGTCAGGCAATAACTCTGACAGACTTCTTGATAATCGACTGCCCATCAGCCTATAATGTGGTCCTGGGGAGACCAGTCATGAACGAGTTGGATATGGTCACTTCCATCAGAACTCTGACAGTAAAGTTCCCAACTCCTAATGGCATCGGGTGTGTTCGAGGAGAGCAGCACTTAGCCCGACATTGCTATGAAGATGCTGTGAAGATGGGCGTGAAAGGAAAGAAAGTGAATGTGGTCTCGGGGGGTGAGCCACGAGCTATGACTGAGAAAGGAGTCAGTCACGACTTGGACCCTCGCGAGGTAGATGCAGACCGAGCTACTGGTCCAATTGAAGAGTTAGAAGATGTACAAGTCAGCGGGACAAACCCAGAGCGGTGCTTGAAACTAGGAAAAGGATTAGCTCCGGAACTGAGAGCCCAGCTCGCTGACTTCCTAAAAGCGAACTTGGATGTGTTTGCATGGAATCATGAGGACATTATGAGAATAGATCCCGAGGTAATGTCTCAGAGGCTTAACATTGATCCTCACTTCAAGCCAGTTCGCCAAAAGAGAAGGGCAATGACAGGGGAACGTTACTTAGCACTAAAAAAAGAGGTAGACAAGTTACTAGCCAACAAGTTCATTCGAGTAGCTTACTACCCGACTTGGGTCGCCAACCCAGTACTAGTGAAGAAGAAGAATGAGAAGTAGAGGACTTGCATCGACTTCACTGACTTTAACAAGGCTTGCCCTAAAGACAGTTTTCCCCTGCCAATGATAGACCAGCTCGTGGATACTACTGCTGGCCACGAGCTCCTGAGCTTCATGGACGCATATTCGGGATACAACCAGATCCCAATGAAACCCGAGGACGAAGAGCACACCTCATTCATGACTGATCGTGGCTTATACTGTTACAAGGTGATGCCCTTCGGATTGAAAAATGCTGGAGCAACCTATCAATGCTTGGTGAACATGATGTTCGAAGAGCAAATTAAAAAGACCATGGAGGTCTATGTTGACGATATGCTGGTAAAATCCAAGCAGATAGGTGACCATGTACACGACCTGGGAGAGATGTTTCAGATTCTGAGGAGCTACCAGATGAAGTTAAATCCACTCCAATGTGCATTTTGAGTAACTTCTAGAAAGTTTCTAGGCTTTATGGTCAACAGTAGGGGTATTGAAGCTAATCCTGAGAAAATCAGAGCACTGATTGACATGAGGTCACCTTCTAGGGTGAAAGATGTACAGAGCCTCAACGGTCAGGTCGCAGCACTGAGCAGGTTCATCTCGAAAGCCACAGATAAGTGCATCCCTTTCTTTAATATTTTGAAGAAAGCCAAGAGCTTTGAGTGGACTAAACAGTGTGAAGTAGCCTTCCAGTAGCTTAAAGAATACATGGGGTGAGCTCCACTTCTTTCTAAGCCCAAAGAAGGAGAAAAGACTGATTCTGTATTTAGGAGTGTCTCAGCAAGCTTTGAGTGCTGCATTGGTGAGTGAAGAAGAAAAAACGCAGCTTCTAGTTTATTATGTAAGTAAAAGATTGCAAAATGCTGAAACCAGGTACTCACAGATGGAGAAGCTCGCTTATTGTATGGTCATCGCATCAAGGAAGCTGCGACCTTATTTTCAAGCTCATACCATCGAAGTCCTCACCCAATATCCGTTGAAGCAAGTCCTGCAGAAAGTAGACACCTCAGGTCGTTTATTGAAATGGGCAGTGGAGCTCGCACAGTTCGACATCCAGTTCAAACCAAGGACGGCCATCAAAGCTCAAGCTCTGGTAGATTTCATTGTAGAGTTTACAAGACCTGTTGATGATGAAGCTGAGTCTTCTGAAGGTCCAGCATGGGAGCTTTATGTTGATGGATCATCCAGCGAGTAGAGGGCTGGAGCTGAAATTCTACTGATCAGTCCTGAATGCCACAAAATCCTTTGTGCGTTAAGATTTGGCTTTCAAGCGACAAACAATGAGGCTGAGTATGAAGCCCTGCTCGCGGGTCTGCATTTGGCTAAGGAGATGCGAGCTGAACGATTGAAAGTCTTCAGCGATTCACAGCTCGTTGTGTACCACATATTGGGGGAACATCAAGCCAAGGGACCAAAAATGGCCCTATACCTCCAGAAAGTTCACGAGCTGTTAGGTGCGTTTCAGAAGTACAAAGGGAAGCAGATTCCATGAGCTTAGAACGCACATGCAGATGTTTTAGCTCGCTTGGCAACCACCCGAGATGTAGACTTTCTTGGAGCCATCCCAGTTAAGTTTCTACCAGCTCCAAGTACGGAGGAGAAGAATGTGATGATGGCAATATCAGTGCAACCCGATTCCTGGATGAGCCCGATTCTCGCTTATTTACAGGACGGAAAGCTGCCAAGTAACAAGCTGGAAGCCAGGCGTCTACGAGCTAGAGCAGCCAGATATTGCATCTATGATGATGCATTATACAAGAAGGGGTTCTCAGCTCCACTGTTAAGATGCATTGATGGCCCTGAATGTGAAAAAGTATTAAGGCAGATACATGAAGGCCATTGCAGGAACCACGCTGGGGGCTATCTTTAGCTCAGAAGGCACTTCGTCAAGGCTTCTATTGGCCCACCATGAGACAGGATGTCATTAACTTAGTGAAGAAATGCGACAAGTGTCAGAGGTTCTCCCAAGTTCCACGAGCTCCACCAGCTTATCTTCAACAAATGGTGAGCCCGTGGCCCTTTACCATTTGGGGGATGGATTTGATTGGACCTCTACCAATGGCTCGTGGAAGATGCAAACATACAGTGGTCGCAGTAGATTACTTCACCAAGTGGGCAGAAGCGAAGGAGTTGGCAGAAATCTCCACCACAAAGATTGAAAAGTTTGTGTGGAGTAATATCATTTGCAGATTTGGGGTTCCACAGTAGATCGTAACAGATAATGGGACTCAATTCAGCAGCGAGCAGTTTCTCAGGTTCTGCAATGACTTCAAGATCGTTAAAAGCTTCTCAGTAGTGGACCATCCACAGGCCAATGGCCAAGTTGAAGCTGTGAATAAGATTATCAAGCAGACCTTGAAGATGAAGTTGGAAGCAAAGAAATGAGCATGGGTAGATGTGCTTCAAAAGGTATTGTGGTCTTACAAAACCACAGCTCGCAGCTCCACTGGTGAGACCCCGTTCTCAATGGTGTATGGGTCTGAGGCTATGATCCCAGCTGAGTTTGAAGTCACCTCGCAAAGGAGAGCAAGCTTCAATCCAAATGCCAACGATCAACTACTTGCAACAAACTTGGACCTGCTTGAAGAGCACAGGGAAACAGTCAGGTTAAGGGTAGCTGTCTATCAACAGAGAATAGCGAGGTACTACAACAAGTATGCTCGAATTCGCAAATTCAATGTTGGAGACTTAGTTTTGTGTCTCATCCTACCTAGAGTCCGAAAGTCAAGTGATGGATCCTTAGGCCCGAATTGGGAAGGACCTTATGCTGTCAAAACAAGCTTGGGAAATGGAGCTTATCACTTGGCTAGTGAGGATGAAGCTGAAGTCCCTCGAGCTTGGAATGCGGAGCATCTACGTCCTTATTATCAATAAGTTCTTTTATTATATGTAATTCAAACTTATTTTAGTTAGTGAAAGCTTCATTTCCCCTCTGCTTATGATTCAACTCATTCCACTAGGCTAACGGGCTCCGATCTCCGATCTTCAAGCTTCGAGCTGAAGCTCGCTGTATAGAAAGAGCCTCAAAAGCAGATGACTAAGTGTCTCTGCATAGCTCGCCAAAAGAGCCTAAAAAGCAGTTAAGGTGACGACCTACTACATAGCTCGCTAAATAACAAAGATCCTCAAAAGCAGATGACTAAGTGTCTCTGCATAGCTCGCCAAAAGAGCCTAAAAAGCAGTTAAGGTGACAACCTACTGCATAGCTCGCTAAATAATAAAGAGCCTCAAAAGAAGATGACTAAGTGTCTCTGCATAGCTCGCAAAAGAGCCTAAAAAGCAGTTAAGGTGACGACCTACACATAACTCGCTAAATAACAAATAACCTCAAAAGCAGATGACTAAGTGTCACTGCATAGCTCGCTAAATAATAAAGAGTCTAAAAAGCAAGGTTTGTCCTTGCATAACTCGCTAAACGAAAAGATAAAAGAAAAATAAGTTCATTAGACCTTACATGGTTAAACAGCTCGTCAATAGCTTCCATTTAATGGACAATGTTTTAATCTATGCCAACAGATTACTTATTAAAAGCTAAGTAATTACTTAAGTTATGAATTATTATACTTGGTTAAGTACGAGTTTATGTCATGCTGATTAGCTCGCGTAAATAAAAGGTATAACACATCGCATACATGATCAATACAGAAAATACGAGGAAATGAAAGAATGAATTTTATTAAGAGTAAAGTTTGTTATAAATTAAAAACAAAACAAGCTTAAAAGAAAAATGATAGGTCTAAACAAGGAGATCTATACGCTGAGCCGGACTATCATGAGGGAGAGACGAGCTAGGAAGCTCGAGATCGCCAGCGGGCTCAGATTGGGAGGTCGCACCAGGTGCTTGCTCTAATGAAGAATTGGGGCAACTGAAGCCGAGGCAACCTTAGCTTTGAACTCTTCTACAAATTCAAGTCCCACGTTCCCAAAGATGGAAAAATCCATATATGAATAGGACATCCATAGTGTATAGAGAAAGTCGCGACCTGTTCTTTCCTCAGCCTCGTCCCTTGCATCGGTGACCCGCACTTCCAATTCCCGAGCAGCCTGCTCTTTGAAGACCGTTAGCTCTTCAAAAGCGTTATCAGCATGACGGTTAACGACCTCAGCTTCTTTCTGCATGGCCTCTGTTCGCTTTTCTGCAGCCTCAGCCCGCTGTATGGCTTCCCCCCACTTAGCACCTGAGTACATCGGCCCGGTGGTACGCTGCTTCTTCAGCCCGTTTTCCTGCAGTCTCAGCCCTTTGCACTGCAGCATTAGCCCGTTGCTCCGCTTCTTTAGCTCGTCAAGCAACACTTTCCATCTCTCCAGCTCGCTTCTTAGTAGTCTCAGCTCGTCCGCCGCAGTCTCGACTTGACGATCGAGCACTTCAATTTTATCTTCTGCGGTCGAAGCTCGTTGCTCTGCTAGCTCGGCCCGCTGCTTAGACCGTTTCAGATCTTCCCTTATCTTGAGTAGCTCATCCCTTAGCATGTTGCGCTCATTTTCCATTTTACGAAGAGCTTCCTCGGCTGCCTGCCTTGCAGCGTTTGCCTCAGCGATCTGAGCTTCCTGACCTTGTATTCTGCCCTCGGTCAAGCGAGCTATATCATCCGTGGCAGCTTCCAGCTCGAATTCCAGTTTTCTTATTTCATACTTGGTAGCCCTTGTCTCCCTTCTCCACTTCATTGCAGTAAGGACGCCCTGGAAATGATGAACAGAGATTAAAATTTAGTTAAGTAAAGAAGTCAGCAGATGAGGAAAAATAACTTACCAGCATACAATGACGAGCCGCGAACTCGTCCAGATCCTCGCCCTTAAGACACCTATTCTCCAGGACATTCGTATGATTAAGTATAATTGTTGCCAGTTATCAAGGAAGGAAGTTATCTCCCCCTAGGACCCAACTCAATGACTGGTTTGGTTGGCGAAGGGGTTCTCTCACGCTCCGGGATATCACGCTCATCATCTGAGAAGCACCACGTCGCGAAGCAACGGTACGCCTAGTTACATGCCCGCTGGGGCCATCTCGGGTTGCCTAGGAAGCAACCTTAGGAGAAGCGTCCCCTTTTTTAGGCTGCGAGCTGGAAGCTTGGATCAGCTGAAGATCTGAAAAAGCATTGGGAAGTGGCACCTCGCTGGGAACAGCAGATGAGGGAGCAATGGCCTCGACAGGCACCTCGCTGAGAGCAACGACCGTAGAAGTCTGGTCCTTAGCAGATGGCTTTGAGCGTTTTGAAGGAGCAGCAGGAGTGACTAAAGCCTCAACAGGTCTTTTAGCTGGAGTGGTCGAGGAGGCCGGAGGTGGAACAGAACCTTCAGAAGGGAATTTCATAAGTGTAAGCTTCTTCCTATTGGCTGGAACTCGCCAGAGGAAGGAACAATAGCTGGAGCGCGAGCCGGAGAGGACAGTGAAGCCTCTGAGGCAGACGTATGATGTGGGGAGGAAGATGAATCTATCTGCACCACAGGGGCTGCATGGGCTGGGTCTGATTCTGTCCGAACTGAAGCAGAAGCTGTAGGAGTAGTTTTTCGAGATGCACCCTTTGATGGGGCACGAGCTGAAGACGATTTCGCCTTAGGTGAGGCGCGAGCAGGAGCACCTTGGGTAGAAGCCTTCCGAGCTGGAGAAGGTGGACGAGTTGTACCCGCTGCTTGTGTAGAGACTGGTTGCAGAGGTCGGGGAGCAGGTATGTCCCCCACCAGAACTGGAACTTTAAAAACAGAAGGAAATATAGGCTTATCGCCGGTCTTGCCTATGTCCTCCTCAGATCGCAGAAGAGAGGATTCCTTAGGAGGAGCAAGGCCGTAAGCTCTAAGGACAACATCGTCAAATTTACTGCTGATGCCCGCGTCCTCTGAATTTGCGAGCTTGTCAAGAGCTCGTTTCTCCTCGCTGCTGAGAGGAGACTCGTCCATTTTTTGCACTGCAAAGCAAGACATTTTTAGAGAACAAAACAACAAGCTTGGTTCAGCTCGTAATATATTATCCTGCATACCTGGTTCCAGAGAATAGCTAAAATTTTGGAGACTTGCAAGGGACAGACACGAGACATAGAACCAGTTCATCTTGTACCGCCCGACGTTGGACTTGCCCTTCGCTTCTCCTTTAGGCAAGAGATCTTTGTATTTCGACGGACAGGCTGTGAGGTAATAAATGCCCTCCGGTTTCTCTCCTTCTGCTACGCTCAGAGCCTTGAAGGAGTAGAACTGTTGTATAATTTTTGGAGAAGGGGGAGGAAGGCCGTTCCTGTGGAAGGCTACGGCCTGCGAGGTCAACTGTGCGTAGGAGTTTGGAGTTAATTGGAATGGCGCGAGCTTAACCTTGTTGAGAAATGCGATCAAGTACGGTTGAATGGGGAACCGTAGCCCCTGCTCGAAATGTTGAACACTGATGGCGACGTATCCCCTTGGTGGATAACATGCATGATTCTTTGAATCAGGTAGCAATGCACGACAACCCAAAGGGATGTGGAATTGAGTGACAAGTCCTTCCACCTCAGGACGCTTTAACGATGAAGGATGACGAGCGAATGTATCCCGAGCTTCTCTTCCCTGCCTAGCATGTGCTCGGGCTTCATCTCTCTCATGAGCTTCACTACTCGGAATAATTCCCTTGCGAGCTCCACTTGAGGACATCTGAACAAAAGAAAACAGTCAGACTATGCAATGGAGGGATCAGTCAACAAAAGCAACGACCTGCGAGCTAACAAGACTACAACAATCCTAAATCAACAGTCAAGCATGCATTACAAGTCACAAACAGTAGTCCAGTCGTGAACAAGTAAAAACCAGATCAAACCAACAGAAGAAGAAAAGTCATGTTCAATAAACAGAAGACTCAGAATAATGAAGGTATAACAAAATGTCATTGCAGATACAACAATGGTGGTGAAACAAAATACAAACATGACATCGATTCAAAAATAATAATAATAATAAATAAATCAGGTGTTACCTTGAATCGCTGATGAAAGATATGAAGACGGTGACTAGAAGTTCTCTGAACTTGGTCTCTTGGTTTCTTGATTGCTTGTTTGCTTCGAGTAAAAATGGCAAGGTGAAAGAGAAAAATGAAAGGGCTCCACCAGTTAAAAAGTATACGATCTCGAACCCTAGCCGTCAGATCTCTAAAAAATGTAACAATCATAAATCTGACGGTGCAGCGTAAAGTACGGTTTTTGTAATCATAGAGCCGTCAGTTGAAAGACGTGCGCATTTAATACGTCTGTAAGGGACATGCAAGCGTCGTTTCAGTTACATTCTGCATGACTGCCATGTGTCACAATTGAAAAGGTGGAAGTTGAAAAGGTGCAGAGGTGGTTGTCCGAGTTAGCGTGCCAAGGAAGCCAGCTTTTACTAGCAAGATTAAGCTCCCAGCTCGCAGAGCGAACTGAGAGCTGGGAGGCTGATGTTATATGTATTTTTCAGACTCAATAAATGGGCTGGTAGAAGCCCAATTTATGCCCATTTAAGACCCGATAAGAAGGCCCGATAAGGTCAACCTAGTCAAAGCCCATCAGACGAGGCCCAATATTGATTCTAAGCCCAGCAAGCTCTTCAGCTCGCTCAAAGAAATTCTCCAGCTGGCATCAACAGACCTATAAGCACAACCAGGCCGCAGCTCGCCTCATGCACAGTTCGTCTCTTAGCGAGCTCGAGCTCGAGACCGCTATAGTAATCAGCCCGCTCAGAAGTGTAATAAATGCAGTATCTTCCAGAAACAGGCAGTTACCTAATTCAACCATGTTCTCTCTTCAAATATGGCAATTACTCAGTCAAACCGTGATTTCCTCATCAAATATGGAGGTCTACTCAAATTCAAATTCAAATCAACCTTATCTCAAGATAATTACAATAATTTCCTGATATTATTCAAACATATTAGGAAGTGTAATTAATTCACAAATCTTTTCCCTATTTTTCCCGATTATTTAGGGAATGTAATTAATTCAGGATTCTTTTCCTGATTTGCTGCAACTAGAATTGTAACGCCTCTTTCCCTATAAATAGGGATTAAATCATTGTAACATGATCAGAGAAAAATCAATAATACACTGTCACTCTGCAGAACTTAAGAGATAGACAGTCGTGGACGTAGACCTATTATTACTGAACCACGTAAAAACTTTGTGTTCCTTGTTTGATTCTCGGTTTTTGTCTGTGTCCTTTCCTGAAATTTGTGCTTTCTCACATTGATTGCAGATATTGGGCATTGATTACTCGTCGACTGAAATCCAACGTCGACACTTTATATTTTATTTTACTTTGACAATTTTGTTCTTTCATATTAATGGTCAAATGTTAACTTTTAACGTCTAAATTAACAATGGTTTTTTTTTTAATATTTTAAAAAATTATAGAGGTTTTTTTTATCTATTTCATAAATTAATAGGAGATATTAGTAATTCCTCAAACTTAGGGGAAATTTTAATTATTGTATCAAACTATAGAGAGAAAATATGATTATCCCTTTTATTTTTAAAAAAGAATAAAACATAAAAATGAATTATTGTCCGTACGCCATCTTTCCTTTTTTGATGTTTTTCACTTTTGAGGTTGTTATTGGAAAAGAATATTTTAATTTTTATTCATAAATCAATAGGAAGATATTAACGATTTCTTAAATTTAAGAGAAATTTTAACTCTTTCATCAAATTATAGGGTAAAATATGATTATCTCTTTTATTTTTGAAAAAGAATAAAATATAAAAATGTATTATTGTTTCTAGGCCGTCTTTCCTTTTTTTATGCTTTTCACTTTTACAGTTGTTATTGGAAAAGAATATATTTATTTTAATCAAAGGTAGGATTTCTAATGTTTTTGGTACTAGAAACATTTTTGGGCAGATGCCTAATTTTTAGAATATATTGAAATAATGTAAAAATACATTTGAAAACGCTTTAGATTTTTGGAAAAGATTTTTTATGAAACTGAAAAAAAAAAAAATTAAATTTCACCATTTGGAATGGTGTAGATGGTTTCAACCTTTTTTAATATAGTTGAACTTATATGACATATTTATTAATCATGAATTTTAAGAGGGAAAGAGAAATTAATTTCTGATTTGTGATTTTATTGTTTACTAAACTAGTAAATAATCAAATTACCTAGACTACACATATAAATAAATAATTAAATATCTCTTACAAAGGGGACTTGATTGTCCCTCCCATTCAAGAAATCAAGTTTTATATCCTTGATTACTTTTTCCACAAAAATTCAATTCATTTTTTTTTTTTTTTTATTCATGATTGATAAACATACTCTTAAAAAATGGACTAACCTCATCCTACTTATTAGTAAATAAGTAAATATTGATTTTCCTAACAATATTGAGAGTCTTAATTCATATAAAATTTTGTTAAAATATTAAAATATTGTCAATACCCTCAAAATATGGAAAACGCTGAAAGTTATTTTTTTATATCACTCAACTTAAAGTACGAAAAATACGAAAGTTATATGTTGACCAAAATATCAATATTTACTTCTTTGCTAGATAGAGGGTGTGCCGTATCAATTTAGAGCTTCCAAAAGGATTCCTCCATCCTCAACCCAATAACAATTTTTTTTTTTTTTTTTTGACATAGCCCAATAACAATTTTTGGATATTGTATAAATTTAATAAATAAATAAATATATAACAAAATTTTGTTATACCATAATTAATAATTTATATACCTAATTTCCAGTCTAACTCGTTAAAAATCACCAAGTTACTAATTGGAGCTGAATTTATAATACAATTAAACTTTAAGACTAGATGAAAAATATAAAGATACAATTATTCTATGTGGTTTGATAATAAAAAATATTTATTCAATTTGAAAATGTGTGAGATTTGAGCCTTCTTAAAGTATCCAAGACAATGAAGAGTGAAAAAAATTAAATTAAAAGTTGAGACTCATATTTGAATTATGAATTTTTAAATACATCTTTAATGCTCTTATGGATTGTGTTTTGATAAAAATATATATATATATCATGTAATCAGTGTTAATAAATTGAATTTCTATATGACATATGGATAATTTAATAGACAATCAAATTAAAAAATTATTCTTCAATGCCTCTATATATTTCTATTTAATATCTCTATGTATTTCCAGTTAATGTTTTCATATTTTCTATTTAATGCTTCCATTATTTAATTTTTAATTAGATTTGAAAATTGAAATTAAATCATTATTAATTTATTGATATAATTGTCTGATATACCTTCTGAAAATAAATAATCATGTTGACGATGTCTATTTTTTTATATTACTTCAGCTTGATATCATGAATGATAATTGTATTATAAAAATTTATTTTAATTTGATATCTATTCATAGTATATGATATGTAATTTTTTATAATTTGTGAGAGGATCTGAGACGATGGAGATAACCTTCAAAAACAAACCGAAAATTACAGTTGCAAGCTTCCAGTTCCTGTGCATCACAAACTATGGGCAGCCTGCGAACATCCATGGGCCCAGAGCCTCAGACTCAAATTTTGTCAAGAATCAAAAAGTCTTCCAATCCAACGGTCAAAAAACCTGCCGGTTCATCAACCTCCACCGCTTAAGCTTCTCTCATGCCTTATTTTCAAGGGTAAATTACACAAACAATGATGAGATTAGATGAAATTTTATGAATTTTGAAAGTTTGATCAATATTGCACAAAATTACCTTAAACTTTCACAAGTACAACACAAACACATTTACCATTACAGAGCCGTCAATGAGATTATAAAAAATTAGAGGTAAAATGGTCCAACCATATATAATATCAAAAGTAATGATGAGTACTGAATATCTTATTATTAATTTGTGTTTAATATATTTAATACATAAAAAATTATGTGATTTTGATGAGATGCATTATTATATTAAAGTTATTTGTTTAATATACTTTAAGTATTTTCTATTGATTTCAATTCAAATAAAAAAGTATTTTTTATTGATTGATTAATTTGTAGGTTTAATTGAAATGCTTCATAATATTGTTCTTCATCTTCCATTGTATGATCATCATCTTCAACTTTAGTTTCATCATCTTTTTCATCTTCATCATAATAGCCTAAATAAAATAAGATAAAATAACCTAAAATAGATGAACCTTCATTTCCATGAAACCTCTTATTAAAAAAAAATATATATTAAAGCACCTAAAAAATAGAAACAAATATGAACTCGTGATTATTTTTTCTTTTATTTGGATTTGAACAACTTATGTTTGGAGTTGAAGAAAGAGATTTACCCAAACCAAAAATCAACAGACAGAAAAAAATCTAATCCGTTGATCTTTTTCTTTCAATTTTTTTAAAATAAAAATATATTATTCTTAATTTTTTTTTTTTAAAAAAAAATAATGGCAAAGCAACCCATGTAACTTGTTAGTTGTTAGATGTGTGATATCACCGATAAAAATTGTAGGTGCATTAAAGTAATAGGAATTGTTTCTGTTGTAGTTTCAAAAATTCAAAATAATTTAGTGTATATATTTTTTTCAATTTATAATAATTCTTGATTAGGTTAGATGTTTATAAAGACCTACAAATATTTTGAGTGAGTGTATAGTATGAAAATCTACTTCTAAATTAGGAGAGGACGGCCTATTAAATAGTAAGAAAATTATCACTATATTAGATGGAAGGTGAGGATTGAACTTGGGCAACCTAGGTGTGCCAAGGTGGGGCCAAACCATCTCCTCAATTTAGAGTAATTAGGACAAAACTGTTCATATACATATAATTTCTCTAACCTTAGGGCCGTTTGTGCAATTTACCCTACTTTTAATTCTATATTTCTGGCAATAATAATAATAATAATAATAATGAACAAACAAAACCCCACCACCTCAATACAGCAAACAAACCCTAGCTCTCTCTTTCTCTAAAAACACTTTTTGATCTCTGACTGTCGATATGGCTCCCAAGAAACCGGATCCGATGGAGAAGCCGCCGGCTGCTTCCTCAGACGAGGAGGAGGAGGAGACTGAAGAAGAAGAGACTTCTTCAGGTGAAGAAGAAGAAGACGACGACGAAGAGACTCCTGAGCCGACGCAGCTCTCCTCTCCTCCGTCAAAGCAACCCGCGTCGAAGAAGCCTGAATCTTCGCCGGCTGCTCCAGCGAAATCATCCAGTTCTGAGGAGGAATCCGGATCGGAATCGGAGTCGGATTCGGAGCCAGAACCGACTCCGAAGCCTATAGCGACGAAACCTATGGAGGAGACGACGCCGAAGGCGACGAAGCCTAGATCGTCGAAACCAGCTTCGAAGCGTGCGAATGAAACAGAGGGGACACAAAAGGACGCGAAGCGCGCGAAGAAGAAGGCGACAGACGGAGGTGGTGATGGTGAGGAGGAAGAGGAGGCAGCGCCGGAGTCAAAGAAGCCGGGAGAGGAGACAAAGAAGCAGCTTTTCCAGAGACTATGGAGCGAGGACGATGAAATCGCGGTATTGAAAGGGATGATTGAGTTTTCAACGAAGAAAGGCATTGATCCAAATCAAGACATGAATGGTTTCCACGATTTCATCAAGAAATCGCTCCACGTGGACGTGTCGAGGACCCAATTGGTGGATAAGATAAGGAGGTTGAGGAAGAAGTACGAGAACAATCTCGGAAAGGGTATAAAGAAGGGGGAAGACAGGACCTTTTCGAAACCGCATGAGCAAAAAGCTTACGAATTGTCGAAGAAGGTGTGGGGCGGGGAGGGCAGCAATGTGGTGGTGGATTCAGCTGTCAAGTCGAATGGGAAAGCGAGGAAAGTTCAAAATCAAAAGGGGAATAATAATAATAGCAAGCAGTTGGCTGCTGCTTTCAAGGCCGAGTTGGTCAATGGGCCGAAAGAGGTGGAGAAGATGGAGGTTGATAATGACAACGAATTGAACTTGAAGATTGTGGATGTGGAGAAGTTTTTGTTTGATAGAGGTGTTGGTGTGGCCGGTTTGGAGGATTATGTGATTAAGAATGGGTTGAATATAATTGGAGGTTCAAAGAAGGCGGAGTTGAAGCAGAGGTGGAAGAAATTGCAGATTGCTCAGTTGGAGTTGTACGTTGAGCGAAGCAAGTTGGTTACGGAGCAGGCAATGTTGATGCTGGAGGCGTTGAAGTCGTCTGATGATAAGTAATTAGGATGTTGGTTTAAATTAATGAGTATAATTATGGTTTTTGAGAAGAACAATTTGAGGTTTTAGTTCTGTTTTGTCTTATGTTAATTTTGGAATTTGTGCTACTTTGATAATGTCTTGGGTGGCTAGTGGGAGGCTGCATAGATAGTTAAATGCTTATGAATTGCTAGTTAATGCATTTTTCATTGTGTTAGTTCTTAAACAGTGCTGGTTGCTTTATTACTTGATGTCTAGCTGATATTAGTTGTTTGTTGCTTGAAGTGTGATGTGGCTTATGTTTTCAAGCTGCTGTTGGTGAATTTTAATTGTTGATAGTATGTGTAGGTTGATATTGGATAACTTGATGTTGTGATTTGATGGTTGGATGTATCTTTAGGGTGTTGCATCTGTGTAAAAGGGGCTTAACTTTGTTGTTTTAGCTTGGTATTTTTACCGGTATCTGCTGGTGTGCATGTTCTTTAAAATTAACATTCAAATGATATTTGATGTTTGTGTTAATGTATCGGTAATGCCCTTTTTTATTTTATGAATTGCCTTGTCAGTTACCATGCTGTCCCTGTATACCCATCTATCCTGTCCTTGCACAGCTAGTCTCTCATCTCATGCCTGCTAGCGTATTTAAACTTTTCACTCTTGCTGCTGTGGTGGTTTCTTAGATGCCATTATGTTTCTTTTTCATGTTCATTGAGAAATTGCTCATGTCTCACTGAGAGAATTTGTGCTGGTTGGCACGGTTTTGAATTAAACCAATTGGCGAATAAGTTACTTTGCTTTATTATATTTGTAGTACAAGCACCCATTTTCCAGTTTTATGTGCTTTCTGAAACAATGCCTGTAACCAAAGACGCTTGCCAGGAAAGAAATTGCGAAGAGATAGATTATGGTCAATTAGGAAGTGCACAAAACAGTTTAGGCATTGTAGTCTATGTTGTAAAATAGCATGATTACTTTAGCCCTTGAGAGATTTGGTTGTGTGAGATCTTGAGGTCTCATAACTTGAAGCTTGCTATTTTCTTAAAATTGAAGTACAAGTACTCTTGGCAATATGAAAGGGTTTTTTGGTGTGTTAAGGAAGATTTGTTTCTCTAATCATCTAGTGAGTGAAGTTGTGAGTTATGTTCAGTGAAGTATTTATGTTATCGTGCATATTGGGTGAAGTGCATCTGGTCTTAATGCCTTTGGAACCTGCTTTTGCTGGCTATGGAGTTAACTTATATGATTCTTTAATTTGTCTGGAGTCAGCTATCTGTCAAATGAGAATATATGCTTTGTAGAAGTTTTATGTCTGTTTGTATGTACCTCTCGCCTATGCTAGCCGCTTTAAGGTTCTGTTTTTACACGAATTAAATCGATGGTCACATAATTGTGTGATAGGAAGCAACTGGTCATTGGCTGCAGAGATAGGTTTGTATGAGCTTACATATGTTTTTAATGCCAGGGGCAAATTGTTTTCTAAGTAGCAGAATAGTAGATGGATTGCTGGCCTTATGGGAGGCTTTTGTCTGCTCCATTGGTGTTTTTAATGTTTTTGCACATTAGAACTGATATGTGAGGCTGCCTTGACGGCTGGGGTATTTGCCCTTACGGTATATTATCATTAAGAGAAATTATGATGAGATATATCATGGATGTTTTGTTTGGTAAACTGTAAGTTGTCGAATCATTTCTCTCTATGCTGATTTGCCTTGTGTTTTACTATGGGAACATAAGGATTTGAAGGCAATGGTTTCCATTCAATAGCTTAGTACCACTAAACCTTGTTTTCGATGAAAAATAGGTTAGATTGATGTAAGATGGGGTGAAGAACCCTGGCCTAAAATTAAATTCAGGAGTCAAAACTTAAATGAAGCAATGATCCTTCTAAGTTCAGTTCGACAATGAAATAAAACAAACAAGCATAAAATGTGTTAATAGTCTCAACTGGGGTGAGGAAGCACAAATAAGAACATATCAAGTACGGCTGCCTCCATGAGTACTCAACCTTCCCTCTCGCTTTGAGGCTGTAGCCGATACATAATAAGCAACTGTGAACAGTCCATGGATGAAACAGAGTATGCCTCCGATGGAGAAAAGCCGATGGTGGTTCAACCCACAAGTTTTTCTTGATCTTGAATTTGCCAATGTACCTATGATAAGCATTGACAATCCAACTACTAGTATAATCCTGAAATTTGGAAACAATATGTTCCATAAAATAACTATAATAAAAATATTTTGTAAGCTATAATTAACCAAAAAAAAAAATGAAAAAAAAAAAAAAGTGATTTGCATGTGTACAGAGCATTAGATAAAGGAGCATTGATATGGCTACTCTAAGATTGCCTAACTTCTTACCACAAACGAACCATTAGCTATAATTTTTAAGTCAAATGAATCATTAGTTATAAATTTAAAAGAAAAGCATTTTATTTAAATAAAATATTTAATACATAACGAGATTTTATTAGAAAGATATACAGATAAGTTAATATGTCTAATTTATTTTAGGAAAATTTTAATTTCATTCCTATGTTTTCAATAATTTTTATATTTTTAAATACGAATTGATTTATGGACTCATTATCCTTAAAATTTTAATAAATTCATCAAGTTTCATCCCTCTAACCCAATTTTTAACAAGTTAACGCTAATTGAATTTGTCAAATAATGTTTTTGCCCTTGAACCTTTAAACAGCACATCAAATGGCCAATTAGCCCTTTCTAAAAATATAACAATTGTAATTGAATCATATACTGGTTTTATTGGAATGCCCTTACTAATGTTGTTGCTTTTTCCATTTTACCCTTCATCATAAAATATTATTAAAATAATTAATATTCCAACCTTCGTTGTAAAAAATTATTAAAACTTAAAATTTAATTTTCAAAACAATCAATACTATAAATTGAAAATTTTCCCAAAAAATTACTGTAAAAAAAGAAAATTAAATGATGATATAATATTAAAAATTAAAAAAAATATATGAAAAACATTTAAAACTATGATAATATAATATTTAAAATTATAAAACATTATAGAAAATCATTTAAAACTTTTTTTTAACCATTTCTTCTTTCATCTCCTTCTGCGCCCCTCACTGTCTCTAAATTTCTCTCTACCGGTCGCGGCAGCAACAGCAATAACGGCGACGGCGGCGGAGAGTGGTTCCACTCTGATTCCGACGTCTGGAATCTTTCTCGAAAGACCCGACGACAAGTTCGACCAGTTTTTCATCAAAACACAGGCGAAAATCACCTCCAGCGACGACTATAACGAATGGCTGCCGTCACCCTCCTTGCAATCCACAATTGGTCTGTCTCTGTTTTTTTCTCTTGTAGCTTCTTTTGTGAAAGAATCAAACAGCCTTTTCTCTTATTCCTCCTCTCCTGTTCTCTCTCAATTGGTTATTGGTTTAATTTTTGTTCAATATTTATATTTTTTATTTCTCAATGCTCTATGTTGACATGTGGCATGTATATGTTTAAAGACGAAAATACTCTTACATACTTAAGTTTAACTGTCAGTTTAACCGACCGTGAAAATTAAATTGATGATTTTTTTTAAATTTTAAGGGTGATGGGTTCATAAATTAATTTATATTTAAAAAATTAAAAGTTTTTAAAAGGAGGTAAAAATGAAATTTCCTTTTTTTTAAATATTTCTTTAAATTTCAACATCATGAAAAAAAAAAAAAGAAGTCATAAAACAGGTCTATTTTATTGAAGCATTTCTTCAAATTTCAATATCATGAAGAAAAAAAAAAAAAACAGAACTATGAAACGTACCATGAGAAGATGAGAGAAGCAACAGCTAATTGCTTGTTAGCTGTAGCAGTCTCCAAATCAGCTTTAGACCACATACAAATGCACCCACCAAGCAAGTTACCAATTGCATGTGCAAGAGCCAGAAGCACAGATGCTGCCAGTCCTAGCTTGAAAGCTTCATAACTTGGATCTCTACACTCGAAAATCCACAGCCTCAAATGTTTCACCTGTCCAAGAAAAACAAAAATAATCACCAGAAGAAGATACTAAAACCATATATAATCCCCACATAACATTCAACATGCATACCTTGTTTTGAGCTATTTCAGCTTCAATGCCAAGCACCCCAGCTGAGACATCCAGAGCCATAATCAGGAGACAAATCAAGAAGCCAATATTTTTTGCCATGGTTGCAAACAGCGAAAACGCGTAGATTACTGAGAAGAGGGAGATGACAGGAGATGTTTTATTGGAGGGGGGAGGGGGCGGGGAATGTCTCTATTTTCCAGCAGAGATTTATTAGAGAAGAATAAAGACTAAAGATGCAGATTAATAAGAAATTTGAGAGGGATTAGCTAGTGATTTATTAGTGAAAGCTTCTTTTGTCTTAAAACATTTCTCTTTATTCTTCTTTATCTCTCTTTCTTTCCTTTTCAGATTCTGATTCCTTTCATGGGTTACAAGGTACGTAGAGTATAACCAACACAAGAAGTTGCAACATTGATCATCAATGACTTTTGAATTGTATCGTTGCTTAATGTGTGTGTATATATAGGTCTATATTATAATGTTTCCATGAACAATTGAATTTAATCTCATTGAATAAGGTTCATGTGGCTAAATGGCTGTGTTTGGATAATTGGATTACACAAGTTATCTGTAACTAGATTGTTCTCTCCAGGATGCTGAATTTAAACCATGTTACAAGCCTTAAAAGGATATAGATTATATTACATGATAGACTATGTTGCTGAATATAATAGCTCTCTGCTATGTGTTCTACTACTTTTATCATAAAGTGAACAGGATTTCAAGTGATGGGAAATCATGTAGGTTGCATACATGGATAAGCAATCTTTCCAGGAAGCACAAATATTCTAGACAGGTCATGTTACACACATTTTTTTTAGTGATTTTGAATATTAAATCTGATTAAATGCATCTAAACCAGGCTTTTTTCTCACAGTACAGGAAAGGAGAAGGAAAAAGTTGCTTGGGTTGTAATGAAATTAAAGTGGTGAAATATAGAAAAGTGTATGTGAAAATGAGTTTTCAGAGTAGTTACTCATATATTAGTTACACACCTCCTAAAATATTTTTCCATCTCTTCTCAGCCCATGCACTGGCTGTGTCTGATTCGGCTATAGAACCTGATTGCGTTAAGAGGAGTATACAAAATTAAAAACGCCTTGGATATGTTGATTGCATTGGATTTGAAAACAGTTATAGAAACTTTTAAGGTAATATTAATATATGTCTTAAGAACACATGATAATAACTAAAAACTCAATTAAACAGTGTATATTTATTTTTTTAATATATTAATACATAACTTTACAGGTCTTGAACAAATAAATATAATTCTTTTGTTCATTTTTGAAACCTTAATACTAGCCCTTAACACTAATGGCACATAATAACATTTTTCAACTTCTAATACTGTACAGAGTGTTCAAAGAGCACTTACATAGATGATGGGGTACAATCAATCCTGTAATTATTGGATTCCATTTGTACCTTGACTTTTGAAAATGTTTTAATTTAATCAAAATTTTCTTGAGTTTGTTGACTTATTAACGATCAACTATTTTATATGTAAATAATTTATATCTAAGGGATCGTTTATTTTTTTATCTGAAGATTGAACAGTCTCGTTGAAGACTGAAGACTAAATAATGACTGAAAGTTGAAATTTAAACAACATGTTTATTTTTTTTTCCTCTTATTTTTGAATATATTGTAAACTTGTTTATTTTTTAAATTTAAAATTATCTGAAAACTAGTAAATTGAAATTTATATTTTTTTTACTATTTATTATTATGCAATTTTAATTGATTTAATACAAACATTTGAAAATAAATAATTTAATAAATTCTAAAACATTTTTTATGTATATATTAATAATATTTTATTCATAATTAAAATATGATTAAAAAATATAGTAGTATTAACCATATTTATATATTTAAATATATTTAAGAAAATATGTTAATTTATTAATTTATTTTAAATTATAAATTAAAATATATTAATTTAATTTCAAGCTAATTTGGAATGAGATGTATTTAGATTTTATTTTTCAAAAATATTTTTTGTAAGCACCAAGGGAGAAAAAAAAAATGAGTAATATAAAATTATGATGAATTT
Organism: Litchi chinensis; assembly: GCA_019925255.1. Lineage (NCBI taxonomy): Eukaryota > Viridiplantae > Streptophyta > Magnoliopsida > Sapindales > Sapindaceae > Litchi > Litchi chinensis. Next base: position 24,342,302 of record CM034469.1, on the reverse strand, counting down.
GAAATTATGGTATTTTGGAAGAATAGATTTGGAATAAAAAATTTTAAATGTTATTAAGTAATTAGTAATTAAGTAAAAACTTAAAAAATTTTACTTAATTTTTTAATTATTTTTCGTTGTTTTAAGTGATTTGACTATTTAAAAAAATAAAAATAATAAAAATAATTTAATAAGTATAATTCAGTATTATTAAGTCTTAAGTAAAAAAAAAACAAATGACCTCTAAATTTAAATTAAATTATCAAATTATTGCAAATGTTATCTATATAAGGGAGTTTTCTCTTTTTCCCTCTAACTATAGTACTTAATATTCTTCAATTATATATCTAAATTATACAAGTAAAAATGATTTTATTAGTATATCTTTGATTCGTTCAATGTTAATTTAAAATAAAAAAGAAAAAATTACTTCTGGACCTGAACATTGATTAAGAGTGTCCCATTGCACACATAGCCCAAAACCAGCCCAAAAAACCTTGTAAAAACAAACGGAGACACTAAAACTGGATAGGTACAGAGCATACACGTAATCAAACTGCATTTAAAATGGAAGAAAAATAAATATTTTCTAGAACCAACTCAACTCTTCTCCAGAAAACACCGTATTTGCATTTGCATTCCCTCTATAAACCAAAGATCACGATCGCACACAGAGAGACAGAGAGAGAGAGAATGTCGTTGTATTATCCATGGAAGAACTTCGAGGAAAACGACGACAGGCCTGAGAAGCCAAGGAGGTTCGGTGTCACCGAGATGAGAACTCCTCAGTACAGTATCTTTACTCAGAACCTGCTCGAGGTTTCTTTTATTCTAAATTTTTTGAAACGTTTTCGATTCTTGTTGTTTGATTGCTGTAAATAAAAACAAAAAAATGTTTTCAATTGATAATTTTGGTTGTTGTTACGGTGATTTTCACAGGCTGTTGTTAGAGTTACACTAAGAGAAGCCACGTCGGCTTCTACACTGACCAATTGCGTGATGCCATCTCAGTACTTTTAGACTAATAAGAGGTTTTGATGGTGATGATGATGGTGATGTGAATTGAAATGATAAAATGTTTAATGTGTAGAGGAGTGATAATGTTCAAATTCAAAGCATTTTGTTTGATTTACTTCATATTAGGTACTGTTTTACATTCTATGATAATGTGGTTTGATTTCTCTCATTTGTCATGACAAACGTCGCGGTTGATTTATCAACCAAAAACGGTAGGTTTGATTAATTGACATGCATGATGATTGTCTAAATTGAAATGATTGAAATGCTACGTTATTAAGGTTACATTTTGTAGACGCAGATGTTTATGTTTGGATGAGTAGTAATAATAGTTAGGTTCTTTGCTTTACTTCATAATAGGTAGTGTTATAAGTTTTATGATAATGTAGTTTGATTTGTCTCATTTGCGTTACATTGTGATTGTTGTTGTATCTACGTAAAATGGGTAGGTTTTGGTTTGTGAACACACAGGAGAGTTGAAGTACTGCTAATGTTGTTGCTAGACAAGTTCTGAGTTTGTTGTTATTCTTTGAAAAAGAAGTTTTGGTATTTAAGTACTTTTTTGCTTGAGGAAGATTAGTGTTGTTATGGTTTGCAGGATATTTTCGAGTCTATGGGGTCGATCGTTGATGGGTTGAAGTTCTCTGGGGGTTCGCAGAATCTGTTGCCTAAGTCTTTTATCGAAGAAGTGATTAACAAGGCTCATCAGCATGATGTATATGTCAGTACGGGTGAGTGGGCTGAACATTTGATGCGTAATGGTCCGTCGGCTTTTAAAGAATATGTAGAGGTAAGCTCTGGAATGGGAATCATTTTGGGAGGCTATTTAAATTCTTTCAGAGCTAATTTAGTTTTTTTCCAATGTGCTATCTATAGGAGTGTAAGCAAATGGGGTTCGACGCAGTTGAACTGAATGCTGATTCTCTTGAAATTCCTGAAGAAACTCTTCTGAGATACGTGCGCTTAATTAAGAATGCTGGTCTGAAAGCCAAGCCTCTGTTTTCTGTGAAGTTTAAAAAGTCAGACATTCCAACAGGTCGTGATAGAGCTTTTGGGGCTTATATTCCCCCAGCACCTCGATCGGCTGGTATGGCTACAGACTTCTGTAGATGAGCTACCATTTGTGTATCTTTCTAGAATTTATATTGTCTGCTCTGCATAAGATAATTGGGAACAAGTAAAGACTGCAAATATGTATTTAATATGATGATGGAAAACTATTGGTTATCGTCAAAGGCACCAGCTCTGGTGTCTAAATCAGAGATATGGAACTGGCTTTGGTGAACAAATTATGATGACATGCAGTTATGAGTTCAATTAAATTAAGGTTGATTGAAGTGTGTTTAGGAGAGATCATGCAGGTGTCCTACCATCAAAGATGGCGGGGACTATGCCCATTGTATTGTGTATTATCATCTTTGGGTGATCATAAAGGCATATTTATTTGCAAAATTAGATTGCATGCAGAGATCTTTGGATAAAACAAGTTAAAGTTTCAATTCGTGGCAATAAATGACTTTATTCATGCTTCCTGTTTCAAGATTTGAAATTAGAGTTTTATTCTTGTTCATGATTTAAGATGTTTATATTATAATTAAATACCGAGTGATGTTAGGTTTCTCAAATTTTTTGTCTAAATTCATACTCAAATAATGTATACATGAGTTGTTAACATATTTCAAATCATGAAATAACGTAATAATTAATATGAGGTTAACAACTTACATACCATGTCATTTGGGTAAAAAATTTAGGAAGCTAGCATCACTCTTAAATACCATAAGGTTAGACGGCTGCCAGAGCAGTGACCGTGAATGGTGGATGCTGGATTTAATCATGCTTAAGGGAATCCTAAATTCAAGGGAAGTGAGATATCCAAAGTAATCCCTAATTTGTCTGAGTCCAAAGTTTAGCTCAACTTTAAAATATTGAACCTTTCTTTGTATGAAAACACAGTTGCAAGATGAAAGTTTTGTGATGAAACATATTGTGATAAGTTTTTAAGATGATAGACTTTTCAATGATTAGGAAATGATTTAAGTCTTGTAAATAATCTTTTTAATGGTAAGCTTTACTTCTGTTTTTTTATAGAATATGTTGAAGATGTGGATCTCATGATCGGAAAGGCTGAGAGATGCTTAGTAGCTGGCGCAGACATGATAATGATAGACGCTGATGATGTTTGCAAACAGGCTGATGCTATAAGGGGAGACTTAATTGCAAAGGTCATTGGACGTCTAGGTCTTGAAAAGACCATGTTTGAAGCATCAAATGCTAGAATTTCTGAATGGTTCATCAGCCGATATGGTCCAAAGGTATACAATCCTTTCATTGGTTTCTTAAATTACTGCATCGGAATCTTGTGTGTTAATAACATTCTTATGTTGGCCAATATTTTCAGGTGAACCTTTTTGTCGATCACTCCCAAGTGCAGGGTCTTGAGTGTCTTAGAGGCCGTAATCTTGGTAAAAATCATGCAACTGTTTTGGGTTCATCATTTTTCCCAACTTTAAGTCGTCATTAATTGTATAGATACCATTGTCTTGTTGGAGCTGTGTGATGTCTCCGTTATAACGTTGTGACTGTTGTCATGTCAAATCTGTATACTGCTTTGAGCGTTAACATGACAGCTAAGAACTTTAAAACTGTTGTTTGCATCAATAAAGATTTTATTTTCATCTATAACCTTATTGTTTCAATAGGCAGGAACTCTGTATTGGAATTTTTTTTTTTTTTTTAATATCTGCACATTATGGTAACATCTTTAATGTAACTTCTGGTCAATCAAGCCATTTTCTCTTTATTTTTGTAACATGATATATGAAAACGTGATCAATTTGGCCTCGAGGACTTTTTGGGTTGTAGATATTATCGACATTTGAATGCGATATGTTTCCACAATCATTCTCTGAGCAGTATGGAGGAATCTGATCCGAGGATGGGGCATCTGAGCTTGTGCCCTGTCTATGTTGCAACGTGCTTGAATTCAGTTGTCATTACAATACTAGTGTGGGCATTTTATTTGTTGATGGTTGTGTTGGTTGACGTACGGCAGTGTTTTATGATGGCAAAATTATTTTTCTTTTGATCCTACTGTCTCCCTTTTATTTGTATGTAACAAGCAGGTCTTGAACCGGTAACTTTATCTTAATTGCTGCCGTTTGACACACCCGGGGAGCTTCTATCTGCAGGGTAAAAAAAAAAAAAAAACAAAGACAATGAGTTTAAACAATGAATCTAGACATTTGCTGTGGTTGCTGAAAATACATACGCCCCAGAATCCAAATTTGGAAACTGGTTCCAACAGTTTATGAATTTCGGAATCCAAATTTGGAAACCATGTAAATGAAATTACCATAATTGACATTGTAATATGTGGGGCTGGTCTAGAGAGGGAAACAAGTTCAGAGATGAGGTGGAGAGCCAAAAAGAGAAACAACATAAGTTCTCTCTGCCTTTGGAAATTCCAGGCCAATAAAAGTTCTGCAGAATCTTTGGATTTGAAGGTGTGAAGAGGGAAGGTTGAGAAGCAAAAGAAGAGAGAAGAAGAATGCCTAAAATTTGGTTTGCAATAAAGAGATCACTGGACTGCAAGTCATCGATGGATGTGCATGATCCGGAGGCTAGTAGCAGCAGCAGCAGCAGCAGCAGGAATCACAAGAGCAGCATGCGGACAAGAAATCTATGCCGGTCTGTCTGTTCAAGATCTATAATGAATATAAAAGATGTCATTCATGGAAGCGTAAGACGTGTGGAGAAGCGGCAAAATAGACACGTAGAGAAGACACAAAATGTGGTTAGCAGCCCCAGATTTTTGGGAAGCAATGAGTTTCATGACGAGGGTGGTTCTGGTTCACCCTTAGTGGGTAGACTTAGACCAGGAACGCTGGGTCCTGGTGGCCAACGCATACTCAAAAAGCCAACTACTCCATCAAGGAAGGTTCTTGCAGAGACTCCAGTTTTAAGCAGTGGTGATGTTGGTGCTTGTTCAAGCCCTCGGGGTTCTTATACTGCAGATTCTCGCGGTTCTTCAACTTTAGTTTGCCAAAAATGTGGCAAGGATTTCAAGAATTTTGATGCTGTCGAAGCTCATCATCTCTCTAAGCATGCTGGTACATATCTATCAGTCCAAAATCCTCTATTTTCAAGCTTATGCATGATTCTATATTGTATGATGCACAATCAAATTCTTTGTATGGATAGGTGGATGCTTACATATATAATGTTGATATATCTCCTGTCTTGCAGCATGTCTACACATAGTAACAAAAAAAATTATATTAAATTTATCAGTACAGCATATAAATTAAAGTTTGATATATGAAACGACACTGCACTGTTTTATTTATAACAGGTTTCTCGGAACTTTGTTATGGTTTGTCTTGTGTACAATGGCTTCTCTGTTTTCTGTTAATTCTCACCATGCTACTCAAGTTGCACAAATTTACTGTTAAAAATCTTTGATCATGTGGAAATACTTTGATGTATAATTGCACATTTGTTTGGCTTTTATCTAATAGACTTTGACTACTACTAATTATCAGCATCACCATCATCATCATCATCATCATCACCATTATCACCGCTGTCATCATCATTAGTTTGCTTTCTTCTACTCATGGAGAAGAAACCGGCTACTATGAATTCCATAAGAGTTAAGAAACCTCACAATGTTCTCTGTTGTATGCAGTGACTGAACTTGTTGAAGGAGACTCCTCAAGGAAAATTGTGGAGATAATTTGCCGGATAAGCTCATTCACTGCTGAGAACAATCATGGACACATAGAGAGGGTCTTAAAAGTTCACAACATTCAGAGGACTCTAGCTGAATTCGAAGACTACAGAGAAATGGTGAAGATTAAAGCCAACAAGCTATGGAAGAAACATCCGCGTTGCCTAGCTGATGGGAACGAGCTTTTGAGGTTCTACGGTACATCTGTTGCTTGCTCCCTTGGCTTGGATGGCTCTTCAAGCCTGTGCTCAATGGAAAAGTGTGGAGTTTGTCAAATTCTGAGACATGGATTCTCCATAGACAAGGATAGCATTGGTGTATTTACTACTTCAACATTTGAAGCAGCCATAGCATATATTGAACTCAATGATATCAACCTGTCAACAAGAAAGGCTTTGATTGTGTGCAGAGTGATTGCAGGGAGAACCCACAGGCCTTCACAAAATTTTCCGGGAATTGCAGGCCAATCAGAATTCGATTCGATGGTTGGAAAAGTGGACCGCCATTGTAACATTGAGGAACTATACCTACTAAATCCTAAAGCTCTCCTTCCTTGTTTTGTGGTCATTTGTAGACCATGAAAACATTACTGCTCAATCTTTTATTTCTTCTAATCGTTGCAGTTCATGAGGCTTGTAATTCTTCTCAGTTTTTTTGTCTATGATATATACCTTGTACGTGACAAACTTATTTTCTAATTTGAAGAAATTCTGACCAATGTGAATATTTACTTGTATCATTAGAGTATTAGGAACGCTACGATAATCTCACTTTTTGTTTATTTTGTTTATGTGATAAATGTTTTACACAACAATGTATTATCTTATAGGCAAATGCATAGAAATGTGGGGAGAAGTTTTTTCTAGGGGAGCTATTAAAATTATTAACAAAAATGTAAACTTTGATTTATTATATTTTCTTTCAATATTTTTACGACTCTCCTTTCCTTGATTGTATTTTTTACAATCGTAGTATGATAAAGTATCAAATGTTTATATATACACACACACAAAAAAAATTAAACTAATATTTCTTTCAAAAAAAATTAAACTAATATTCAATCATTAATCACGCTAACATTCAATTATTAATCTTGCATTCGATTTTAGTTTTTCTCTTTTTAATTTTTTATTTCTTTCAGAATATTTACTGTTGAAATTGAAAATATCTTCTTTGAAGTAGCAGCGGCGAGGCAATTTGCGAAATCGAGTATAGACTTGGGCTGTGCTTAAAATAAAAAAGATAGATATGGGCAGCTTTAAGGGGAGAAAAGGAGGCTCAGGGAGAGATATGGTCTGCTGGAAAACGAGGAAATGGGCTATCAGTAAAATAACTTGGCCCTCTAAGCGAACAGGGTCTTCAAAATTGTATGTACACCCCAAATCATTAATTTTTTTAAATTCCAATATTATCCTTATGTAGAATTTTTTTTTTTTTAAATAATCAGTTATATATAAAACAACAATTTGATTGAAACAACGCAGCAAATCCATGGCCTAGCGGAATTAGCGTTTTCAACCACTTCATTGCAAACAATACGATAATGAGACAATTACTTGTTAAAATAAAACAAAGTCCGTAAAAGAAATATGACAGGCACATTGCTGGTTGATGAAAACGAGATTGATAACTACTTTTTAACTTCAATCTTGGTCTCCTTGATAGGTCGGGCTTTTGGTTTGAAATTATATTGCAGACAATTCAAACAAATTAATCAGGAAATGTGATAATAACAGTGGAGATAAAAATTAGTGAAACAAAGGAGGGTATCAAAAACAAACCTTTCTAATGGCAACTTCGGTGGTATTGTTGTTGTTAGGAAAATTTGCTTCCATCAAAGTTCAATCAGAGAGATCTTCAAATAATATAATTTGGTTACAATCAAAGCTTTGGCGTTTAGTATTGTATAATTGATGCAAAAACAAATGAACACAATAGAAGAGCAAGTTGAAGAGAACCTTTATATTTTTAGTGTTCAGTATTGTATAATTGATGCAAAAACATAAGGACTAGAATAGCAACAATTAGGTTTCAAAACTAAAAAGAAAAGGACATCTTGATAATATGTGGGGTGTTCTCACAAGTCTAATGTTTTAAAAAAATTTGAATGGGGTGCATGTTAAAAAAGGGTGTATATACAGTTTTTTAGGGGTGTAAATATCGTCACTCAATGAGGTATTGTAACTTGATAATGATTTGATGTGTATTGGATAAGTGAATAGTGGATTTTTTTCTTTTTATTTATTAATTTTTTTTATGCAATAGTGGATTGATAATGCGTTATCATAAGATTCCACTTTTATGGAAAAAAAAGTTCTAATTCTAGTCACAAATGACATTACTTAAATAATATTAATAATCAACTTCAATAATAATAATAATAATAAATAATATTAACAATCTTTTAACATAAAAAATTTGATTTTAATTTTTTATGTAGCAAAAACCAACTCAAACAAAGAGAATATATCTTTATATTGAAATTGATTAAACTTTATCTTAAAACTTAATTTAAATAAAAGTACACGCATTGATTTTGACACTTATTAAAAACCCTCATAAATATGTCATAGATTATTTTTGAAGTTCTATAAAATTGTTAAAAAAAATGTCATAAACTTTTGAATTAGAGGGTTTTCAAAAAAAAACTTTTGAATTAGAGGAGTTTTGCTTATAGAATATTGAGAGAAATGTTCTTACTTTGTGGTTACGCCCTTCCATGAACAAACAAAGCACCACGGAAGTCCAATACGAAAAGCTTTAAAAACTAAAACAAAAGTACTTATGCCTAATATGCATGGAATCATGGTGTCACAACGCCTACTTTCTGCCTAGAATTTTTCAGCGTTGCTGGCGCTAGAAATGCCCTTCCTAGCCAGCCTATCACCCACACACACTGCCTCCAAACAGTGCAGTACGCTGCTGCCACTGATTTTCACGAAACTGTGCACCAACACAGCCTGTCAAGCCCCCACACAGCCTGCTATGCTCCAACACAGTCTGCTGCGTTTCTGGAACAGCCCAACGTCCTTGTGTACTTGCACTTTGCCTGCTGCCTGCCAAGCAATTCCTGCACACAATGCACTACTCTAACAGCACATAATAATAACAAGAAGGCACAGAAGACAACAAGCATACGGGGGTCCGCCCCCAACTCAACTCAATTCTTTCTTTTATTGAATCAGGAAACAATACACAAGTTTACAAGGCAACAGCTCGAGTGAGTCCACTCACTTCTCTCTCACACTGTTTCTGTGAGTTTTTCTGCCTATTTTAGCCTACAAACAATATATAAATACAGGTTGCAGTTGATAAGCCCAACTGCTTAGCTGTGCTGGCTCCAACCAGTATTTTACACATAAGCAAACTAGCAGTTACCTCCAAATAACTGCCACACAACTGCTCAGCATCAGATTGCATCAACTATCTACATGAGTTAACTGCCCATAACTGTCCCACATGTGTGAGTGTATCTGCCTATCCATGCCAACATGTGTCACGCAAATACACCATGCTGCCAACAAGTTCACGAGACCCACCCCCAGCTAGTGACTGTCTTGCCTCACACTTGCTGTCTATTGCCTCACTGCCCACACATTGCCTTGCTTTGCCTCAGCTTGGCTTGGTCAGTCCCCTTGGCTGATACTCATGCTGCCATGCACAGGTCATTTCAAGCCCCTCAATTGCCCGCAATCTGCATGTGTTGCACGCCCAAGTCCCTGCATGCACACTGCCTGTGCTGCTCGCCAGTGCCACTGCACGCACACTGCCTGTGCCGCGCACTGCCTGTGTTGCAAGCTGTCTGCGCTGCGCGCGTGTGCCCCTGCACGCACACTGCCTGTGCTGCACGCTGCCTGCACTGCATGCTCCCTGCGCTGCGCGCTTGTGCCCCTGCACACACACTGCCTGTGCCTGCGCCCTGCCTGCGCTGCATGCTGCCTGCACGCCACTGCCCTTGCACACTGCCTGAGTTGTGTCCAGCGCCCCTGCGCCTTGCTGCCCCTGCCTTGACAGCCTGTTGCTTATGCTTCGTGCGGACACCCACGCACGTTGTTCATGTTGCTTGCCTGTTGCTGCCCAAGTCATGCCACCCAACATGCTTGGCTCTCTTCCATGCTAGTCCGCTAGCATCCTCGACATGCTCCGACATGCCGTCCTTGGCTTGGCACCACCCTACCAAGCCGTGCTTAGCATTTTCCCCTATGCCAAGCAGTGAGGGTCTAACACATGGCCATTTATATTAATTTTGCATACATAATCCAACAATGAAAAAGATTCTTTAACAGCCTTGACACAAAATTATACGACAAGTACTTCCAAGAAAATTAGAAGTACTTCACAGTGATGAAGTGGGAAATTAAATTATATGATGCCCCACTACATCACAAGCCTAGCTACCATTCCTTTATTCTTTATCTTCTTTTCAGTTCAATCAACTGATAGAAACTATAAGCTTTTAAGTTTTAACAAATCTCCGGTGGTTCATTCATGTTGAGTGGTATTTTCTGACTCTAAAAATTTTCAATCATGGCCAGCCAGTCCACACAAAAAAAGACTGCATGTGTTGTAGGTGGGACAGGATTTTTAGCTTCTTCTTCGATCAAGCTGTTGCTTCAAAAGAGCTATGCAGTAAATTCCACTGTAAGAGACCCAGGTTTTCTATTTTTTTTTTGTTCTTTTTTTAACTTTTCAGGAAATCAGCAACAAGTAAAATTTTGCTTTTCCTTCTGTTTGTTTTTATAATTTGTTGTGTGCAGACAACCAGAGAAAGGTCTCTTACCTTAAATCACTACAGGAATTGGGTGAGCTAAAAATTTTTAGAGCTGATTTGGCTGATGAAGGGAGCTTTGATGCCCCTATAGAGGGTTTTGACATTGTTTTCCACGTTGCAACGCCAATTAATTATGCTTCTACAGATCCTGAGGTATAATGTATTCAATGATTATTTACTTGGTATCGTCCTGCCTTTATAAAATGCTCGTACAATCTCACAGTAAGAATTATTTGTCTTCATGTGCTGTGCTACACAAATCAATGTCCTGATCACCTAATGATTTCTAAAAGTATAAAAGCTATGTCTACTGCATATTTAATAACAAGGCTGTTTATGTTTTTTGGATATAGAACGGTCTGATCAAGCCAGCAATCAAAGGAGTATCAAACGTTTTGAAATCCTGCATAAAAACAAATTCAGTTAAACGGGTGGTTGGTACTTCTTCGGCTGCTGCTTTGGTAATCAATGCCCTTGATGGTACAGCTTTGATCATGGATGAGAAAACTGGACCGATGTGGAGTCTTTGTCTCCTCAAAAGCCTCCAAATTGGGTGATTAGCAAGTTATTTTAGTATAATTCAGGATACATATATGTACAATTTGAAGCTCAAAGAAAAAAAAATGTTGATTAAAACTAAGCTTAATTTATCTGAATTTGGCAGGGTTACTCGGTATCCAAGACCTCAGCTGAAAAGGAAGCCTGGAAAATCGCTCAAGAAAATAACATTGATCTCATTACTGTCATCCCTACTCTCATGGTTGGTCCATCTATCACTGCAGATATCCCCAGCAGTATAGGCCTTTCAATGTCTTTGATTACAGTTATTATTGATCAAACACAAAAGATGACAAACAATCACATTGTTGTTCAGTTATATTCAATTAAATTAATGTAGCAAGTGTGAAACAAAGACTACTTTGTACAAACAAATGGCACTTCAAGCAAATGTATCTAGCTAAAAATACATGGCAGTTTTAAATGGAATTTCAATAATTAATGCAGGGAAAGAAATTCACTTGAACGCTTTAAAAGGTATGCAAAAGCTGTCAGGTTCGATTGCCATTGTACATGCGGAGGATGTTTGCCGAGCCCATGTTTTTGTGGCAGAGAGAGAATCTGCTTCTGGTCGATACGTTTGCTCTGCTGCCAATACTACTGGTCCTGAGCTTGCTAAGTTCCTCAATAATAGATACAAATCAAAATATCGAATGAGTAAGCTACCAATCTGATTATTAACAATCAACAATTCTGTGTTGAAATGAATTTACTCTGCGTGTATTAGACATCTAATGTTTATCTAATGCAGTTTTGGAGATTTGCCATCCGAGGCCAGGATAATCCCTTCATCCGAGAAACTTATAAGTAAAGGATTCAGCTTCAAGTATGGAATTGAAGAAACTTATGATCAAACTGTGAAGTACTTGAAAGCTAAGGGTCTGCTCAAGTGAGGAAAAAAAAAAAAAATGGTCATGATATTTCTGTCTGCCCTTGAGTTTCACCAAGTTGGTTTGCATTTATTCGGTGGGGTGGGTTTGGTTTTGTCACTCGTGGTGATTTCTGACAACATTTGGGCTCCTATGTTTCTGCATATATGGAGTATATCATTCAATTCTACTTCTGCCAATGCGAAATTCCAATACTGACTTGTCTTTCCCGCTGTTTATAGTTGTCCACTTAGCGAACACTGCTTTGAAATGGACTTAGATATCAAGAAATTCTTTTTAACAAATCAACCTCCATGTTCAAAGGGGATATAGCTAAGTTAATTGTTATATATCAGATTTTTTTTTTTTTTTTGACGAATTTATATATCAGACTTTTGTTTCATCAGTATCTGTGGTTTTTATTTCAAACAACAGTCGTTGTCTGGTGCAGCATGCAATATTAAAGAATGGTAGCTAGTGGTCCTCTCTGACCTCTTTGTGTGTGTACGTTGTTGTCATGGCCAAGGTGAAAATATCAAACCTTATGGCCTTGTAATTTAATGGGCTTTGATTTGGGCTTATCAAAATTCGCAGCGATTGGGCTCATTTCCAACTATTTATATCTTAATCATTTGGATCCTATTGGGCCAATTCTGGGTTATCAGAAGCCTCCCGTCGTGCTAAAAGAAGGCATTGGCTTCATTTGTTGGAACTCAATGAGATAAGAGCCTCTCATCACAACAAAGCTATCCTTAGAGGATATTTATTTTTATTTTTTAAAATTTATATAATTAACTAACTGGTTTTTAAATTTCTTAAATGATTTTTTATTTTTTATTCATTAACTTTGTAATTGATTAAATTGATTTGTATAAGGTAAAATGGAAAAGTAAGAAATTATTTTTGGAGGAAAGAAATGAGGACTTCTAATAGTAGTAAATAGGAATCCTGATTTAGTTATTATTTGGCTAAAATGAAGTCTTTAGGTGCAAAACGAACAAAAATTTATTTTTCTTTGTTTGAGTCTCAAACATCATCTCAGTGAAACACAATTTGGGACCATTCTAAACAAATCAAAGCCATTAACAAATCTTTATAACATAAAACGTGTTAGTTACAATCAAACCTAAAAACTTAAACTATTAAGAAATAATTCAATTATGGTATTTAAGACATGAAGTTATGATACATTAACATTGCCTACCATGTGCAATGTGGATAGGTAATAGATAATGGACACATGCTAAACGTTCCTTACTATATAACGAGAAAATTTTTAGATAAATAAGAGAGAGAATGTTTAAACCAATGATCTCTAAGTTCTAATATTATGTTAGTTATTATCGTACTCAAAAACTTAAATTGATAAAAAAATAACCTAACTATAATATTTAAGACTTAAGATTATAATACGTTAACTACAAAATGTTGATATAAGGGACACAAAAGTTTGCATGCGTGTACGGTATAATATAGGTGCAAAACATTTGCGTGTGTTTACACTAATATTTATTTTGAAGTTTTCTTGTGGATGTACATTCTCTTCACATCAATTAATCAATTGATGACATATCAACAACCATTGACACATCAATTTGTTTCTAGTAGATAAACAAGTCCTTGTGTAGTTATTGTGCATTGACATATCCACAATTATTTGTACATGTGTTTGCACCTATTTAAAATTATACCGATTTAACTTTTAATGATTCAGGCATATTTAAGAACATAACTACTTGAATATTTGATGATCCAAACGCATTTAAGAACATACTTTTGATGGTTAAGTCAGTTCTTTGATACTAGTTAAATATAGTAACATTTTTTTTATGCTACTTAACATTATTTTCATACTTTTATATCATCTAAAACAATTTGTGTTTTAAGTAAATCTCAATAGATCCAACTTTCGTTGGGATGTTACCAATATAATAATAAACTAAAAAAAAAAAAAAGTCATATGTAATTTGATTAAACTTAAAAGAGAAGCACATTCCTCAAATTTATACTTCATCCTTATTTTCTTCACAAACTCAATATTCGAGATTTTGTTAAAACTTAAATCTACACATTCATATCTATTCATAAAGTTTATTATATCTTTTACCTATCACGGAAAATGACTGTTAATACAAATATTAACTGGGGCATTAATCATAGAAGACATCACACTGTTCCTTTTCCAAACTACCATTCCAATTTTCTGTTCTCTCTTCCCTTCAATTGTGTTCTGATGGATCTAATTAACACATCAGATTTTTTTTCACGAGCTCTTGTTGCAGGCAACAACTTCTTACAAGTTGTATTCTCGACATAAAGCTAAGCTGTCAACTTCTTGTTACAGTTGAGGATGTGACCAAACCAAAACCTAACAAGAGCAACACGTGGTGCATTAGGTTGCCAACTACCCTTCCAAATCATGAACTATTTTTGTACCTAAAATATGAGTTCCACTAAAATAACCAATCTTCTTTTATTCTTCTTCTGTTTCTAGACCTACTGCAACCTATACTACTGTCAGAGGATATTTTGGTTATTTTAAACCAATTTATTTTATTTATTTGGTTACTGTTATTGGTGGTATGTGTTTTAAACTTTAATTTAATCACAAATTCTATCCTTCTTTTTTAAAGTTGGAAATAAAAATAATATTAATTAGGTAAAAAGTAACTTTCGTTATTTGAAAGAGGTATTTTCATAATTTGTAATTTTATATAAGATTTTTTTTTTATGATTAGGACCTGGTCAAGATGTAATCAAGATCAATGGAAATAAGTATTGTACCGTGATTTAGGGATTAGCTCTCAAAATAAGAGGGATCAACCCACAAAGAGTGAGAAACAAATGCTCACTATAATGTAAGACTGTTAGATGTAGAACCTTTCATTTGAAAAGGGTAACTGATGGTCTAATCACTACACTACAGCCCAAGCTACGGTTTTATATATGAATTTGTAACTCAAAACTCTATTTAAACTGTGCATAATATTCCTAGTTAATATAAATTATTCTCATTCGACATTTGAAACTTGGGAACTGTCTCTTCTGCCAGAGAAGACATTTTTTTAATATATATATATATATTGGTGCAATAGTTGATTCTTTTTAGATATTTAGAAAAGGCTTTCAAATTTTAATCAAACTGATTTTCATTAAAGAATGATTATAACAAAAATTCAATTTGTCACATCCAATATTGTTAATAGTTTACTAAGATTGAATACAACGTAAAGATTGCTTAAAAAAAAAGAAATACAACTTAAAAATATTAATTTATATTCGAATTACATCTACTAAATATGATATTTAAAAAAAAAAAAGACAATGAAGTATGATGAAAGTATATTTAAATTTGTAAGTAAAAAAGTATTGTCATAATGAAAAAGAAACTTGCATACTCATATGTAATATTTCCTGAAGTCAAAATATATATGTAATATTTCCTTCAAAAAACATTTGATTGAATTGATTGAGTGAAATCATATATACCTGCTAATAATTTTTGGAAACAATGGGCTAGGGGACCATTTTGTACAAGCCCTTGTAAAACGACTGGATAAGATTACCTTCTCTTTGAAAATTTGATGTTGACCATAAACAGTGTGTGTTCAAGATTGCCTTACTACATATTTCAAAAATATAATTCACTTTTAGTATTTTCTTTTTTTTTTTTTTCAATTTTTGGCTTCGCCTCAATAAAGACAAAATACATTGATTTTTTTTAAAAAAATTGATTAAATTCACATGTTAAAATTAAATACTCCTAAAAGTTTGATAAATAATTTAAAAGTAATGCTAGACTTATAAAAAATTTTGCTCAAATTCATGTCCAAATGACGTGATACATGAATTATCAAGATTTTATAAATTATTAAATAATATGATAGAATATGACCTGAGGTATGGTCTCAAAAACAACTCCCAACTGGTAAGGGAGCAATTCATGTTATGTGGGGGAAAAAACTCACATATTTATGGGAGACATTCGAACGTATGACCTTTCACTGTGTGGGTGGGGTTGACACATTTTATCACCGCATCAGTCCCGCTTTACACGCAATTTATGCAAAAACAATCATTGTACCTCACAATTCTTAAAAAACACAAAAAAAAGAAAAAAAAAATTATTGTACCTCACAAAATATGAATGATATAAAAACGGTTTTACGGCATAATTCTACTTTCCGGTTACATCATTTCCAAAAAAGTCCATTGAAATTCAATTTTTATTGAGTTTATTATGGACTAATCCATTAATCATCTTAATAAGAGGCAGTATAAACCTCGCATTGTTCATAACAATGTTGTAGTATGAATTAAGAATTCTTCTGGTTGTTATGGGCTGGGTATATTAGTTAAATGGTGCTTGTAGTATTTTATTTAGATATCCACCAAATAATTTGATTTTTTTCTTGAAATACCAAATAATTTGATTTTATAGAAGTGGTTACATAAAAAATAAATAAGTAAATAATGCTACCATGTAGGGTCTACCTAAGAAAATGCTGATAGAATGAGCTTTCAATACTTAAAAGAAAACTACTAATACCAAACAAAAGTTCATGAACGGTTCTTTAACCTTTTTTTTTTTTGTTGTTTTTTTAATCTATTGATACTGGCTCAAAATACTGTTAGGATCAACTAAAATGAGATTTTAAAATACGATCAAGATTCTTATTCCCAAAAATGAGAAAAAACTACCCGTATGGAGCTGAAAAATTACCCATATTTTAATAGAAAATACACCCTTGACTTGAGCAGTGACTTGAGCAGCAGTAGGGTGACTTACCCCACAGCAACAACCCCACTTGAAGTGCAACACTTTTTTAACATTGTGGGCAATTTTGGCTTGCACTAATATGGAAATGACGGTTATTATAATTATTCAACAAAATTGTAAAACTTTTAATCAAATATCGAAAGTCCACACTAATTTTTACAACTGTCATGTACATAAAATTAGTATTAAACAATCTAAAAATTATCTACTTGTATTTCAAGTGATTATTACATTTTCATTTCACATTTATGATAGGAGTTTAAATCCTAACATATGTATTTATCATTATGTGTAGTTCCTAACCTTAAGTATCATATTACCTTATAATTATAGTAAAAAATAAAAAAGACCATCTAATTTGTCATTTGATAGAATTATATTAATTATCTTACATTTTTCTTAAAATTGACATTGAATGGTTCAAAATTCTCCGAGTTCAATTGAAATCAAATATTATTTATGTAGTCTACAAATCTAATATATAAAAACTACCCAAACAAACTTTAAAATGTGTTCGATTGAAATTCAACCAAATACTTTAGTGAATAAGGAGAGTCCGATGACCTACCTAAGAGGGCGCGTGTAGTTGTTATACATATTTAATATTTTAAACATTAAAAATTTAAAGCAATTGTTGCGGTAGCCCCACGCCAGAAATTTTGCCCACTATTGTACCTAAACCTATGCATATTCTACTTAACATTTGACTTACAGACGTCGACATAATCCTTATATTAATGTAAGGTTGATTATCTGGTGTGATCAACTTAGAGTAAAGTTAGTGGAAAAATCAAATAATCGAAATCAATGTGCGATTTCTTTCAAAACAGAACAAGCATAACAAAGAATCAATGCCTCGTGGTCCAATGGTAGCACGTAGACGGTCTTAATTTTAAAACTGAAGCCTTGACATCTCATCTCATCTAATAAATATGAGATTTTCTTCCATATACATGAGTTGTTTTATATTTTGATACGAGTGACTCCCAATAATATGGGAATCACCTATTTGAGCTGTCATTAAGGTCCTATCAGTCTGATTTTAGATATTTTTTGAAATCTGTTTCAGTATTTAAAAAAAAGGGAAAAATTCATTTTGGTCCTTAATTTTTTAGAAATTGACAATTTTTTAAACATCTTTAAGATAATATACCAAACATCCTTAAATTTATAAAAAATTCATCATTTTAGTTTCTACCATTAGTCAACCATTGGTCAAATTTCATTTTGATCCCTAATTTTTTAGAAATTGATAATTTTTTTAAATATCTTTAAGATAATATACCAAACATCCCTAAATTTGTTAAAAATTCATCATTTTAGTCCTGCTGACTAGTTTTTTAATAATTAATATTAACAAAAAAATGCAAAAAGACTAAACTACTCATACTTTATTGGAAGTACCTTTTTACCCATGATGCATTAAAATGTAAGATATTTGGAATGATTAGTATACCATTCCATATAAAAATAAATTAGAATTGAAAAGACCAAAATATCCTTATAATTTTTTATTAATTCTTTTTTAATGTTGCATGTTAAGTGAATGAATTGTTTGTTGCATTGGATTTGATAGGTTTTGATAGATAAGAAAAATATATTTTTGTCCTTAACATATAAAACCAAAATAATAACAATTTACTATTATTTTTTATGGTAAAAACGATAACAAGAAAATGAGTTTAAAAGGGGGTGTTGTTGTTTGTTGGTGGCTACAATTTTGTTGCCAAAATATTTCAATTTTCTTCTCCAATTTGTTTGTCCATTTTTTGATCTCCCAATTTTTGTGCTCTAATTTTTTACCTCCAATATTTTTCTCAAATATCATCAACCTATAGTGGTATAAAAAATTCAAATATGACTCCAATTTTTTATCTTTAGTATTCTTCTCAAATATCTCAATTTTTCTATACTATACACGTGTTATCTTAAGAAATTTTAATATAAGATTACCATTTTAACATTCTCACCATTAATTTGACCAATGGTTGACTAATGGTCGGGACTAAAATGATGAATTTTTTATAAATTTAAGGATGTTTGGTATATTATCTTAAAGATATTTAAAAAATTGTCAATTTCTAAAAAATTAGGCACTAAAATGAAATTTTTCAAAAATTTTAACTCAAGATTACCATTTTAACTTTCTTACCGTTAATTTGACTAACGATTGACTAACGGTAGGGACTAAAATGATGAATTTTTTGTAAATTTAGGGATGTTTGGTATATTATCTTAAAGATGTTTAAAAAATTGTCAATTTCTAAAAAATCAAGGACCCAAATGAATTTTCCCCTAAAAAAAAATAAAAAAACAAGAATCAATGCCCGATACGCGGACTATCGAATTACATGATCATATATAGTAGACAGAACCAAATGTTTGAGTCGTTGGTGGTGCACAAAAGCACGTGCCCACCTTCTTCCTCTTCTTTGTATTCTTCATCAACGTCGTCATATTCATCATCATCACTCAGTTCAACAACAATTAGATAGAAGTGTTGAAGTCTATAAAAAGGCACCCCCCATGTAACCACTTTTCAACAAGAAGCCCCGCTATATTAGTAAATATAATAACATGGCCAGCGAGTTCACCGGAAAAAAGACCGCATGTGTAGTTGGTGGCACCGGATATGTGGCCTCCTTGTTGATCAAATTGTTGCTTCAAAAGGGCTATGTTGTTCACACTACAGTCAGAGACCCAGGTTCCTCTTTTACTACACTTTTTTATTTTTTTTTTCGTTTACTGGTTTGCTATGTTTCAGTGTCTAATTTTATGTATTTTGGAACAATGGTTACTTCTCTAACGTTAGAATCAGAACTCTACAGTTAATTTTAGAGCCAGTTTTATTTTATTTTATTTTAATAATTTTGTAATTAAATTCGAAATCTTGAACTTGAGAATATGTTTTTAATTGTCATACCAAATAATTTAGTCCACACTGAAAATGTTGTCACTGTAACTGCAAATTCTGTATCCTGCTAATATTGCAAATTCCGTCCCTGACTTGGTATCATGGACAGTAGAATTGTCACTTGGCACATTACACTTTAAAATTTAAAGATGGTTTCAGTGTTTTTAGAAATTATCATTTTCATGCAGAAATGTTGATTAATTTTATCCTATCTATGAAAAAATCATGCCAAGTAAAATTTTTACTTCCTTTTCTTATCTGTCTTTGTACAAGCTCTGGCCACTAGCTCCTGTATGTTTAAATTTTCATGCTACAAGAAAAGGAAAGTGGAATGTACGAGAATTTGACCGTACAGTTGGTAAGCACGAAAAGAGGAAACAGAATAATGTTGTTAGCCACCGGTCAGAATTTCGAAATTTCGTTAGAAAAGAACAATAGGTGCTTCTTGTGACATTGACAAACTTGTGTGTGCATAGGAAAAATTTATTCATTCATTTAAAACATGTGACATAATGTGAATTTAGTGGACAGGCACTTGTGTAGTCAGACATGTGCCTATCCTATTTAAGCTATGGATGAGTGGATTTGTTCATTCACTAAAAACATGTCACGTGATGTGAATTCAATTTTTGTGTTTTACAATAATCATATATGATATTATATTACGTAGTGTGGTTTTAGTAAGCAAGTGCATGTGCCGCCATATATGTGCTCAATTTACCTAAGCTTTTCTCAATAATTACTGCATTTGTGTGCATCAATGATGCGAGTTATGGACATGAATGTCTTACTGCGGCAATATTTTTGTGCGCAGCGAACCGGAAAAAGATCTCCCACCTAATAGCACTACAAGAATTAGGTGAGCTGAAAATTTTTGGAGCAGATTTGACCGATGAAGGGAGTTTTGATGCCCCTGTAGAGGGTTGTGACATTGTCTTCCATGTTGCAACACCAGTCAATTTTGCTTCTGAAGATCCAGAGGTACAATATAGAATAGCTCATATGTGTTTCTGATCTTAAACATCACAAAAAAAAAAAAAAAAAAAATGATGAATCTATAATGACTAGGCTGTTTGCTATGTGTTGATATAGAATGACATGATCAAGCCAGCTATTAAAGGAGTGTTGAATGTTTTGAAAGCCTGTGCAAAGGCAAAATCAGTTAAACGAGTCGTAGTGACATCTTCAGCTGCTGCCGTGACAATCAATAAACTTAATGGAACAGGTTTGGTCATGGATGAGAAAAACTGGAGTGATGTTGAGTTTTTGAGCTCTGAGAAACCACCAACTTGGGTAATTAACAAGTCATTTTAATGTTTGATGATGAGACATATACTTTGAAATGCAAGCAAGACGTTTTGAATAAGTTTAACTAGATGAACTGAGATAAGCTTATATGAATTTTGCAGGGGTACCCTGTATCCAAGACCTTGGCTGAAAAGGAAGCTTGGAAATTTGCTCAGGAGAACAACATTGATCTAGTTACTGTCATCCCTACTCTCATGACCGGTCCTGCTCTCACGCCAGATATTCCAAGCTCCATTGGCCTCGCCACGTCCTTGATTACAGGTACTGAACCAGGATATTGATTCAAAGACTACTTGAACAAAGAAATGCAACTTCAAGCAAGTGTATATAAATAAGGATATGTTGTTGTTTTGATGGGGGTTTCAACGTTTTTTGCAGGGAATGAGTTTCTCATAAATGCTATAAAAGGCATGCAAATGCTGTCAGGTTCATTGTCCATTACACATGTGGAGGATGTTTGCAGAGCCCATATTTTTGTGGCTGAGAAAGAATCTGCTTCAGGTCGATACATTTGTGCTGCTTTCAACACCAGTGTTCCTGAGGCTGCTAAGTTCCTCAGCAAACGATACCCTCAGTACAAAATTCCAACCGAGTAAGCAAACAATCGCCTTTGCTATATATTTAGTTATAGGACTCTTCGGATATTGTCCAAAATGTTAAATACAGTACATTTTGGGAGAGTTGGTGTTTGACTTGTGGTTCTTGTATGTTTGTCAAATGCAGTTTTGGAGACTTTCCCACCAAGGCCAAGTTGTCCCTTTCGTCTGAGAAGCTTATTAGTGAAGGATTCAGCTTCAAGTATGGGCTTGAAGAAACCTATGATCAAACTGTGGAGTACTTGAAGACTAGGGGGCTGCTTAAGTGAAAAATCTGTGTGTGTACCTGAATTGTCATCTAATTATGAAGCATTAGGTAGTAGTTAATGCTAAACTTTGGGTTGTACAAGCTGTTTTATGATAATGTTCTGCTAAGGTCCTTTCTACTAATATCCAAGTCCCACAAGTTTATCTAAGTGCTTGCATTAGAAAGAATCATAAAAAATTAACTACATTTAAAACTCTATGCTTTAAAAAAAAGTACTATTAATAAGGGAATGGCAATGCTTTAAGACCAATCAAAACTGACAGTGTGTATGTGTGAAAGATGAGAAACTAAAATCGTGTAAAACTGAAAAATCTGTTTGTCATACTAGAGGGATTTTAGTTGATCTGTTTATGAGTTGCATGCCTCATTTTTACCGCATAGTAAAAGAACTATCGTGGCTCAGTGACAGATCCAATTGGAAGCAAGGTCCCTCTACTTGAGTAGGGATAGTTTGCCACTGATTCCTTCTTCTATGCCTTATCGTAGAAGTCCAATATAGTGCGTGAACAATGTCCCTCATAGAAGGTCTTTTTCGGGGGATAGGTTTGATGCATTTGTAAGCAAGGGCAGCCATATCATCGAGTCCTTTCACATCAAATTTTCCTTCAAGACGAGTATCTGCAATGTCTCCCCACCCTCCATCACCCTCTGCACCAATCGCTGCCTATTCACATGACACAGAAAGGAAATAGTAATGTGATATTATTGGCGATAGCATACACTGAAACAAAATAACAGAGAGAGAGATATATCTTACTAGCGCAACATATTCCATAAGACCTTGTTGAGGACTCCTGCCAGAAATTAGTTCAAAGAGCAACACTCCAAAACTATACACATCACTTTTCTTCGTAAATTTCCTTGTTGACATGTACTCAGGATCTAGATATTCAAAAGTTCCTTCAATTTTAGATGAATGTGAACCAATCATCTCCTGTCTTGAAAGTCCAAAGTCAGCAACCTGCACAGCAGCGGAATGCAACTTTCAAGAATTATCCAGGAACATCATATCTAGCAGTCATAAATTGAAACTTGATCATCTTTTACTGACTCAAAAGTTTCGGCAAAAAAGCTCTCCTATTTCACATGATTAAAAGGTTGCAAATGGGCCTTTGAACTTTACAAAATATCAGGCTAAGCAAACCAAGTTTCACATACTCTGGCTCTCATGGAATGGTCCAACAGTACATTGGAAGACTTGATGTCATGATGCACAACCGATGGAACAGCCTGTCATAGGAAAACGAATAAAATTGAATAAGATAGTCGCATGAACAACTTCTTGAAACATTTTCAAAGTGACCTTAGTTAATCATACCCCATAATGAAGATATTCCAGTCCCCTTGCAACATCTAGAGCTATTTGAACCCTCAAATCCCATCTCAAAGGCTCACGTTTTTCATCTGCACTCGCCAAAAATGTAATAGAAGTGCGTTAAGTTGAAATAGTACTTAACTAGAAACAGACTGCTACATATGATGTCTAGTTAGTTGTGTTACTTGAAGAACTTGTTAACTAGTTTCTTGGTGTCATACCGTATAAATGCGAAAAAAGACTACCATTACTCATGTAAACATAAACAAGCATGTGTTGGCCTCTTTCTGCACTGTATCCAACCAGGTTCACTAGGTTCCTGTGGTGCAATCGTCCGAGCAATATAACCTAAGAAACAAGGTCATGAAAAGATCAATATCATATACATGTTTCTGTTAATTTGTCAATTCGTTTTCATTTACAGTACCTCTGCTGAAAATTCCATCACCCCTTGACTTGAATTTGTATCTAGTACTTTAACAGCAACAGTCTCCCCAGTTGCCATCTGAGCTTTATAAACATGACCAAATCCCCCTTTGCCTATTGTTGTACTAAAATCATGTGTTGCTATTTGTAAATCTCTACAACAACCCAGTTTTATTTACTATTAAGACAAATTTCAAAATACATACAAAATACATAGACAAAGTATATAAACAGACATTTTTATTTAAAAAAATTAGAGTATCAAACATACTTGAAAGCATACTTCCGTATTCCACAGTCTGAGGTGACACTCTTCCTCTTAAGCCCTTCAAGGCACTGAGCCATGTTACTCAATCCGGATGTTCTAGGAAAATCTTCAACGGTGGTGGAATCCGGCATTGCTGCACCCGAATTCGGCCCCTTTGCTTGGATTGGAAGCCTTGTTTTTCTAGGACAACTTAACTCATCTGTCGTGTTACATGACTTCTGACACATCAGGCAGCAGGTTATTGATAAAGCGATAACTACTCCAACAAGTAGTCCTGCTGGAATTCCAATAACCAGCCCCCACAGGATACCGTCCATTTTCTTCAACCTGAATTAATCATTCCAAGTTTTGAATTTCATTGACAGGAAGATCTGAGAAATATAGCAAATTTGTCAACCGTTTGAGAAACAATGAACCTATAGCATTAAATAGTTGTCACAACTATGTTCAACAGAGAAAAATTGGATAGAATGGAGCTATTACACAACAAAATATTCATGCAAAGAGAGCTAGTTTACTTGCTTACCTTGTAATTTTCTCTAGTTACTATAAACTTGACACAAACCTGAACCACACTAGAACAAAAAAGATTTAAAAGAAAGTAAAAACATATTTACTAGCAACTGAATCAGAGGTTACAATTTTTTTTTTTTAATTGGTCAATTTATTCTTGATAATACTTGTTTCTTATTTTGTATTTTTATAAAGATTTAATATTCCTTTAATGGCAGGAAATTGTTTAGTTGAGAAATATAAGATTAACTTTCCATGTAAGAAAAGTAACAGCCTAACAGATCACTCTATATGGAAGTCACTTGGCCAATTATACAGGGAACACTTTTATTACACGGTGGTTTTTGTTTCATACTTCAAAATGTCAATTTGAAACCACTCCCTGTCAGTAGCTGAACTTTTTTAATTTGTAAGGGTATTGCAACGAATTAGTTAAAAAATCTCATTTGATTTTGAAATTTTGGTTTAAGATTTGATTATTTCGAAATTGTCTTCATATGTTTTTTATTTGAGTAATGCTAGCTTTTTCAAATCTTTTATCCAAATTCATGCTCAAATGATATGAATGTAAGTCACACGTCATATTATTTAGACATAAATTTTAATAAAATATTTGGAAAGTCTAATATTAGTTTTTTTATTTTTCTCAAAACGTAATATTTGAGGTAGTTACATGAAAATATGTTTTCATTTTTCCTTAAAAGGAAAAAAACATGACAAAAAGAAGTTGGTTCTATTGTGTGCTCTTCGTATTTACACCTTCAAAAAATTATGAGTTTGATTTAGTGTTTCTTTTCCAAATCTAGAATTTTTTTTTTTTTTTTTGAAAAAAAAGAAAAAAAAAAATCAAACATGGTGAGATTGGTGGATTTTTTTTTTTTTTCAAAAAACACCATTTATGGCAGAGCAACTAAAATTTTAGACTATTATTTTAAATAAACATTCTTTTATCACTAAACTACATTTGACGATGAGATTGTTAGGGTTAAAACAATTAGTTTTTTCTTTTCTTATTATTATTTTTTTTATAATTACGTTTATGAATGGAAATTATTTGATGAGTAGCAATCCTTTTGTGTAACTTTTTTATTTCGAATTTTCTTTAAAAGAAAAAACCTCTCTATTTTGTAGAAAATAAAAATTAAAAAAAAAATCATTTTATGGATGTCAAAAAAAGTATAATTAAATTTGGTATGATGGACCATTAAACCATTAAGAAAACCTAGGCCAAGGGCTTTTGGGCCGTTTATTGTTTTTTTATCTAAATACTGAACAATACTTAAACTTATTGAAAACTGAATAGTAATTAAAATTTAAAATCTGAATAATATATTTATTTTTCTTTTTCTCATCTTAAGATTTTTAAGAGATTGTTTGTTTTTTCCACTTATAATTTAATAGTGCTGATTGTACCCATTAAATTATTTTTGTTTATTTTTTTAAGTGGTAAGAGAACTTAAAACTACTCAAATACAATTGAATGAATATGTGTGTGTGTGTCTATACATATATATATATATATATATAAGGGTATAGATACAGTTTTTAAGGAGTGTAAATATGGCCTCTCTATTATTAATTTGAGCAAATTACTCCAGCCCCCTCCGAGGTTTGTCAAAAAACAAGTGGAAACAGATTTACCCTTTTATTACACCAAACCCCCATGCCGTTAGTCAATTTCCGTCTATTTTAACAGTTGACTAAACTTTTAGATTAAAAGATCATTTTACTCTCAATTGAACAAAATCTTTTAAACAAAAAAATCCCTAAAATCATCACCAAACCTCGCACCACCATCGTCCACCACAGACTCGAGCTCCACCACTGCCCCCTTCGTACGCCGACCACCATCCTCCACCAGAGACTAGACCTCTACCACCACCCCTCCCCCCCCCCCCCCCCCCTCGCCGACCACCATCTCTCTCTTTCATCTCTATTTCTCTCCTCTATTCATGACCGTCTTCTTCTCTTCTTCTTCTTCTTCTTCTCTCTTCCTCCACCATAGACATTCGAACCTAGATCTGAGCTTGAATCGAACCCAGATGAAGTCTGGGTTCGACGGAACCCAAATGTCTGGGTTCCACGAACCCAGATGTCAAATCCAGTTGTGTTTTTTTTTTTTTTTTAGAATTTATTTTTTAATTCTGGGTTTATGTTTATGATGATGATTCTGAAATGTTTGAGTTTGATTTATTTGTTGATGATGATATATTTTGGAACCCAGTTGTGTTGATGATGTTCATGAAGAATGGTATTTATTGTTGATTTCTTGTTTTTGAATGATCTGGTTAAAGGTTTTGTTGGTCTGTTGCTGTTGCTGTTGGTTTTGTGATATTGTTGTTACTGCTGATTTTATTGTTGAAGAATAATGATGATGTTGGTGAAGAATGATATTTGTTGTTGATTTTTCTGTTTTTGAATGATCTGGGTAGAGGTTTTGTTGGTTTTGTTTAAAGGATTTTGTTCAATTTAGGGTAAAATGGTCTTTTAATCTAAAAGTTTAGTCAACTGTTAAAATGGATGGAAATTGACTAACGGTATGGGGGTTTGGTATAATAAAAGTGTAAATCTGTTTCCACTTGTTTTTTGACAAACCTCGGGGGGGTCTGGAGTAATTTACTCTATTAATTTTGGATTGATAATTGATGGGCCATTAAACAATTAAGAAAACATAGGCCAAGGGCCTTGAAAGAGAGGCTGGGCTTTCGCCTTCTCTTTGAAGAGGAGGCCAACCCAATAAAAAAAGAAGGCCGGCAAAACAGGCTTGCTATGAAGACGAGTGAAGAAGACAATGATACTTCTGGCCTCATATAATGTTTTTCGAAAAAAAAGGAAAGACCTCCAGCTAATTGTTGGATAAAACTAAAGGGGGCCAAACGTTTTTAAAATGTAATTTTTTTTTCAGCTAATTTACGCCAAAAAAAAAAAACAAACAAACAAATAAATGAGTGGTAATTTTCACCTATTAATTTTGAAGAAAAGCTTAAATACATTCAATGTAGATATCTTAATAATTTAAGAGCATGACAATAATATAAATCTTTCATATAATTACATGAATATCTCACATAATAATACTTTATGCTCATATGCCATGATCTTAAATGGTTAAAGGGTATATGTTAGATGTATTGAAACTTTCTCTTAGTTTTAATTTACATTGAAAATTACTATTTAATTATTCTCAATTTTATCTTTAATTAGATTTAATAGATACATTGATTAATTGTAAGAACACCCATAAAAGAATTATAAATGTTTTCATACTTTCGCTTTACAAACTATTTTCTAATCTAAATTTCTTATTTCTTGGTTTCGTATTTTTTGTTTTGTATTCCATCCTTCGACAGCTAGGCGAGTTTGCAAGTGGATTTATAGGTTTTGTTATGTTTAAGCGTGAATTTTATTCCCCAATAAAATTTCGTTGTTTTTCTTCATTTAATTTCTTAGGAAGGAAATTTTTGAGTTGTAGGATGTGAAAATGTCAAAAATAATGAAGAAAGAAAGGAGTATGTGAGAAGAAGTAAGTGAACGTGGATTTATATACAGAATTATTACATACAAGAAACCTAAATAAGGGGATTTTAAAAAAATAAATAATCGGAGTCTATATTTACAAATTGAAATTTTTTAATTTTAGTAATTTTAATAGAGTTTAGTCACTAGAAAGTGGAAATCTAGTCACTCAAGATAAAAATGAGGAGATAATATACATAATGTAATTAGGTAGTCTAATTTACTAAAAGTGAAGAATCATTACAAAGAATTATGATAATACAAGTGTACTTCGAGCCACTGATCAATACTAGGCAAAAATCAAACAAAGATTTCACATCATTTTATGAACCATAAACATGAAACATGCATACAAGCTATGAATTCCATAAGAAATCTTAATTAAATTGCACTCTTTTTTTTGTATTAATGTGAAGAGTGAAGATTTCAAAAAAAAAAAAAGTGAACATTGTGAAGGGAAAACAATGACTCTTGAATCATTATTTGTACAGGAATCCCAACAATGTAAAATGAAAGGGGCAATGTAAATTGAATGAGCAACGTAAAATGAGAATCACCAATCTTAAATTAAATCCGCAAAATGTTAAGGCATGCTGTCGTTAATTAGATAATCACACTAAAATAAAATTAATGACTATTTATACACTAATGCTTCCTCTCTCTAATTAAACATAGTGAACGAAAGGGTATATTAGTAATTTAAAATAATTATGAATATAATAATTTTTATTTATATATATAATAAAAAAAAAAAAAAAAAAAAAAACATTTGAAGAACAAATCATCCAAAATCTAGAAGGATTTCATCAAGAGGAGATTCATGCGAACCCCATCCCCGTGTGTTAGTAGTGATGAGGAGGTTGTGGTGGACATCTCCACCATCTGTTGTTGATGGAAATGTCCTCCCTTTCTTGTTTATTTAGTTTTGTAAATTAAATTATATCATCTTATTATTATTATTAAAGTATTTCGGTCATACTTGGTCAACTCAGTCAAAATGAGATTTCAATGTATAATGTGTGATTAGACGGAGAGGGTGTTACAGGGTCAACTATGGGCCTGTACGGGAGGGAGGACTACCCCTGACCCATTATTTTGAAGTGTTATTGTTTTTATTATTTTTTATTTAAATGTCCAGATTTTCTATATGCTTGGTAGTTAAGGGGCTTAAAGCTGAATTTATAAATCCTTAGATCTAAAATTTATTTAATTTTGCAGCTCATAGCCCAAATATGAAAATACATTATGACATTATCTAAGCCCTAAAATCTTTATCAAGTTTATAGAATACTTGAATTTTGTACACGACTGTATTTTGTCTTTTGACATATTTTTTTTCTTTTGACAAAATTATAAAACATTTTAATATTTATATATAATTTTTAGCGACATATTAAATTTTTGCACTGAGCTTTTGAAAAGTAAGGGTGAACATTTGGCTGCTAGCGTGGAATAAAACCATTTTTTGCACGTGAATGTCATTTTTCGATTAACGAAATATATATATATATATATATATGTGTGTGTCAATTATTTAGTCATAAATCAAATTCTTCAGTTTTTACTTTTCAAGTTTCGATTGTTTACTATTCTTTTTAATTGTCCATTAAAAATAAGGGGGATGTCACTTCAATATTTGTGAAACATGACAATGATCAACGACCATTGGCATTAAAAAATTGGATTTTTCTGCTAGTACAAAGAAATTTTAGAAAATGACATTAAATTTTTCTTTCACAATATATTAACTTGTAATGATATTAACAAATAGGATAAAAATGAATTTGTTATTGATTATAAAGGTGAAACTTCTGGAAAAGTTGATGAAGTGTGCATGAATAATTACCCCATACGGATTCATTTCTCATGGAATAGTAAAACATATTTCCAAACCAGAGACCAAGCCAGCTTCATCAAATTTGGGGCCCTGGGGCATAGCAAGAAACAATAAAAAGAAAATATTGTAATTAACAAAAAAATTGAGGTAAAATTCAAATAAAGCCAGCTTCCCTATGCCCAAAATCATATTTCATCTCCCATAATCTAATCCACTACAGTAGATAAACAACGATACTAAAAATTTCATACGCCGATATTCATCATTTAGAAGAGAGAGTAGCTAGTATATTACCATAAACACAAATTAATAGATTAGTGTCTTTCCAATACTGGTAAGTAGTTCAATTATCGTATTAAATGTTTCAATTAGTTATAGTACTGTACACTTTATTGGTACCAAGATACAAGTAGATATACATGGTGTATAAAGGGTCTTCCTCTAAATAATTTCTAATATCAGTCAATCGCACTATACACATATACATACAAGTCTGCTTGGATTTTTGATTGCATTGCAACTAAAAAAGAGAGTAGTATTGTGTCCATTAATTAAACAAGCTGCTGGACTACACAAAGCTACATTAGGATTAAAGCATTTTTAAGCGTTCTACTTAATTGAGTTTAAGTCACTAATTTTTTTTTCTTTGGAAACTAGTTTAAGTCACTAATTGATTATATAAGAAGGATACAAAGAATTAGCATTTTTAAAGTTGGAACTAATTGTTGTTATCGGTGCCGCTGGGGTGATCAAAATCCATGTTTGATTTGACAAGTGAGTATTTGTCCTGCTAAGGGATTGATATATACAATTTATTGCATACCTAATTTAAGTCGATTAATTATCTCACGAATTTTCAAACAACCTCATGTAACTCGTCAAACTTTATACACAGTAATTTTACTTTCAACTTTTTTTTTAATGAAAAATAGTACTTTAAAGAAGTGAAAATCCAAACAAATAGCAAGAAAAAGTGAGCTTTTAAACTTGTAATAAAATACAAAGTTATTATTATTATTTTTAATATTATTAGTTTGCTAACTAAAAAGTTGTTCGTGGGAGAGCTAATGGTGCTAAAAGATTCAGTTTGATTTTTCTATGTTAATTTAAAATAAGAAAATTACAATTGAGCCTATTGGTTTTGTTATACCTATTTTTGGGACTACAAAAATGGGTTGGTAAAAGCCTAAATAATCAATCCAATAAACTGGCCCAGCTCACAGTTCATTAGGCCTCAGGTCGCAGGTCCCAGCTCGCAGCTCTCAGCTAGCCCAGCTCGAGCTCGTCAGCTCGCAGCTAGCTCAGCTCCTCAGCATCCAGCTCGCAGCTAGCCCAGCTCGAGTTCGTCAGCTCACAGCTAGCTCAGCTCCTCAGCATTCAGCTCACAACTAGCTCAGCTTCTTAGCATCCAGCTCTCAGCTCCTTAGCATTCAGCTCACAGCTAGCTCAGCTCCTCAACATTCAGCTCGTAGCTAGCTTAGCGTCCAGCTCCAGCTCTCAGCTAGCTCAGCATCTAGTTCGCAGCTCTCAGCTCTCGTACCAGCGAACTTCATGTTATTCCAGATCCCGAGGAGCAATTAATGCAGTATGACTATGACAGAGTTATTAGTCAATGCAATAAATGTTATGTCAGAGTAGTTGATTTCTTTACGTGTACTACACTCTTTTGTATCTCCCCACCTCTATAAATAGGGGAGATTTTCTATTGTAAAAGAGAGAGAACTCTGAGATTTTTAGTATTACAGTCACTCTGAAAAAATATATTGAGAGTGACCCGTGAATGTAGGCACCATTGCCGAACCACGTAAAAATCTGTGTGCAAATTTCTTGTTCTTCCTCTCTTTTCTCTTTGGTGTGCTCTTTGATTGCAGGTATTGGGCTTAGGATCTTCCGTCGACCGTTTCCCCCCGACGACATTTTGGCGCTAGAAGGAGGGCCCATGTTGCAATCTTGAACTTTCAGCAACCATGGCGAAAAGAAGAACAATCAGAAGTTCAGACTCGACAGCTGATCCACCTGAAAGGCAAGTAGATCAGCAGGAGCATGATTTCCAACTGAGGGAGAATGCTGCTGTGCCCATATCAGACACATCTCACGCCCCCATGACAGGTGTTGCTATAGGTATGCCTCCACTGACCTCTCACCAGCCAGCACCAGCAGACTCTACAGTTGGGGGGCTGCATGCATGGCACCAGCGGTAAGAAATGTTAGAGGATACAGTGCGGCAGCTCGTTGAGGCAATAAAGGCGTTGGTACAGGCCCAAGCGCCAGCTCCTGAAAGACAACTCGGAGATCAGCCACAACCTGCCAACTCAGTTCATTCCTCTAGCTCGCATTCAAGAACTGAAGGTCGCCGAGCTCGTGGAGCTAGGAGCTTACAAAGGTCTCGTCTGGAAGGTACCTCAGATCACAACTCTAAAGGTCGCGAGCTCGAGGGAAGCTATAACCCTCAGAACCCAGTAATAGAAGAGCTCCTTCAGAGAGTTCAGCAGCTGGAGAAGCAACCTGGACCCCAGGATCTGAAAGAGCAGTATGAGGAAAGAACCTCTCTCACTAGGGAGATCAAGATACAGTCTCTTCCCCTCAGGTTCAAACTCCCCAACATTCCATCTTATAATGGGGACAGCAACCCTTACGATCATCGGGACGCATTCAATATCCAAATGGATCTTCAGACGTCCAACCCCTTGGTGAAATGTCGTGTTTTTTCAGCCACCTTGGGCGACATTCCGCTAGCTTAGTTCAAGCGTCTCCCAGCTCGCAGCATAAACAGTTGGGGAGAATGTCAGCAAAGATTCATTAGCCAATACCAGGCTCTGAAAAAGCAGCTCGTACCACCCTGCCACCTCGCTATAGTCTTTCAGCGGCAGGACGAGTCTTTGAGAAACTACATTACCAGGTTCAGACATGAGGTCACTAACGTGGAGAGTCCCTCAGATGACAGCATCCTAACTACGATCTCAACTGGACTTCGCAAGGATGGGAAGCTCTATGAGAGCATATACAAATCCCCAGTAAGGGACCTGGGTGAATTCTATGAACGAGCTGCAAGGGAGGTTAGATGTGAAGAAATATTCGGCCCCAAAAAATCTGACCAAGCTGATGGATCAAGCGGTCCCAACTAGCTGAAGAAAAGAAGTAATGGTGAGGACGAAAGTGAGGGTCAGAATAGGAGCTTAAGCCACCAGGTCGCCAAAAGGCCAGAAACGAGCTCAGGAGCGAGCGACCTCAACATCAAGGGCGTCATGAAAGCTACAACGTCTTGTCAGATACACAAGACAATATCTTTGCAATAGAAAAAGGTAGAGAAGACTTTGGGAAGCCTAATCCCATAAAGACCCCTACCAAGTTCAGAAATAAGAACAAGTTTTGTGTCTATCATGATGAGGTAGGGCACAATACTTCAGATTGCTGGAAGCTGAAAGATGCTATCGACGACCTGATCAAACAAGGCCATCTAGGCGAATATGTGGTGCATAACAGTAGCCCCAGCAGGCTCTCAAGCTAGACATGAATCCTCAGTGCATCCATATTACAGTTGCTCCCAACAAGTTATGTACCAAATTTGTAATTCAATTTAAGAAATCAATAAAAGATATGAATTTTCTTCAAGTAATTTATATTACAGCTGCCTTATTGATTTCTTAAAATCATGCTATAAAAAGCGCTTATGCGACTTGTTAGCTGAGGTCGCAACCCTCTGGACAGCTCACTAGCTCGCTATCTTAGCTGAGGTTTTGATCCACCGGAGATAGCTAGCTATAACACTGTTAACTGAGGCCGACCTACTGGACAATTCGCAAAAGCGCATCGCTATGATAGGAGAGGTTACGACCTACTGGACAACTCGCTATCTTAGCTAAGGCTTCAATCCACTGGAAATAATCAGCGCTGTTAGCTGAGGTCACAGCCCCCTACGTAGTTCGACAAGTTGCTATGACAGGCGAGGTTCCAACCCCCTGCATAGCTCGTAGCAATGTCTTTATATATTATGCTGGCTGAGTTCCTGGATCGAGTTATGATTTGGAACCACAGCCCATGATGGTCAAGTGACCTTCCAAGCTCTTATAAGGTGTCTTTACCCTTGAGCAATACATTGATTAACATATTGATCACCTAGATGTTTCTGTTCGTAGGAAAAGCTAAGGGAACAAAGCACAATCATAAAAGGCCTCAGAAAAATATATCAAACTCAGCAGCTTCAGTAGAGTCACCACAAGATGGGACGAAATCTGAAAAAATGCCAAGGCAAGACGAAACACATAAGCTTTTACCAGTTAGTAGGATCGAGCTCCCAGTTCGAAAATCGCATTAGGAGCTGAAGGGCTTATGTTATACCTATTTTTGGGACTACAAAAATTGGCTGGTAAAAGCCCAAATAATCAATCCAATAAACTGGTCCAGCTCACAGCCTCAGGTCAGGTCCTCAGGTCGCAGCTCTCAGCTCGCAGCTCTCAACTAGCTCAGCTCGCAGCTACCTCAGCTCCTCAGCATCCAGCTCGTAGCTAGCCCAGCTCGCAGCCAGCCCAGCTCGCAACTAGCTCAGCTCCTTAGCATTCAGCTCGCAGTTCAGCTCAGCTCCTTAGCATCCAGCTCTCAGCTCCTCAGCATTCAGCTCGCAGCTAGCTCAGCTCTTCAGCATCCAACTCGAGCTCGTCAACTCGCAGCTAGCTCAGCTCCTCAACATTCAGCTCGCAGCTAGTTCAGCCTCCAGCTCCAGCTCTCAGCTAGCTCAGCATCTAGCTCGCAGCTCTCAGCTCTCGTACCAGCGAGCTTCATGTTATTCCAGATCCCGAGGAGCAATTAATGCAGTATGACTATGACAGAATTGTTAGTCAATGCAATAAATGTTATGTCAGAGTAGTTGATTTCTTTACGTGTACTACACTCTTTTGTATCTCCCCACCTCTATAAATAGGGGAGATTTTCTATTGTAAAAGAGAGAGAACTCTGAGATTTTTAGTATTACAGTCACTCTGAAAAAATATATTGAGAGTGACCCGTGGATATAGGCACCATTGCCGAACCACGTAAAAATATGTGTGCAAATTTCTTGTTCTTCCTCTCTCTTCTCTTTGGTGTGCTCTTTGATTGCAGGTATTGGGCTTAGGATCTTCCGTCGATCGTTTCCCCCCGACGACAGGTTTGAAAATAATTACAGACACAATCATATTTTATTGTTTATTACAATTTATTACTTTACTATCATTAGAATTTCTCCATTAAAATTAACTAAGATAAGGGTAATATGGTCTTTTGATCTACCAAAACATGAAGTTGTCTGATGATGATGTTGACTTTTGATGATTGCAGATATTAGATTTTGATGATGTTGTTGTATGATGATGATGATGGCTTTTAATAATGTTGGGTTTTTATTTTTTGGGGGACTAATTGAAAATGATGTTTGAAGAAGTTGATGTTTGGGTTTTATTGAAGAATGGGGGTTTGATTGAAGATGATGTTCGGGATTTCCATTGGATATTTGAAGATGATGTTTGGGGTTTTACTGAAGATGATATTTGAATTTAATCGAAGAATGGAAGCCAGAAAAATTTTTTTTTTTTTCAATTAATCTCCATGATTTTTTTTTTTCCTTTTCAATTATTTTTAATTATTTTTTAATTTTTAAGATTATTTTTTAAATTAATAGCCACCATTCATCTTAAGATAAATGGTGAAGATCTGATGAATTTTTTTATTTTTGTTTAGTTTTATAATTTTTAATTGTTTTTAATTTTTTTAAAAAAAAATTAAAAGATGAGGGCATTTTGATCTTTTTATTAATTCATGGTGAACTCTAATGAAATTTCCTAATGGTAAGGGGTTTATTGTAATTAATATCAAAAGTTGGCTCCGCTTGTAATTACATTCAAAATGGTAGCCTAAAATGTAATTTGCTCATTTAAAATTCATACTTTTTGTAGTGTTAGGGAAAATTAAACACCCTTTCAAGAAGTCAATTAAGGTTGGTGGAAATTGGGATAACCCAACTGTAAACTCTTTAAGCTCAAGCATTCATGATTGGATTGGCAAACCTTGGCTCTAATTTGGGATTGTAATAAATGGATGAACTTTTTTTGTTGTTTGCGGGAAGCAAAAAATATCCCTCTCTCTTTTCTTTAGGCCAACGGTCCATTTACATGACCGCAATTGGTGAACTGGAACGAAAACATTTGTAAGTGAAAAATATATACCTATTCACCGGGTATTAAAAACATATAAATATTAAAACTAAAACTAAATGGATAAATGCAATAGAAAGTAATGATTAAATTAGAATAAAAGGAATACAATATCGCTCTAAGAGCAAACCAATTAGTAAAAGTTATTAGAATAGAGAATTAATGTACATATATGCATGAGATGGGGAGTTCAACCTCTTTTATATCATTAACTTTTACCGCTAATTAATGTTGTGTTTATATCCTGGATTAGGGAATGGGAATGGGGAATAGGATTGATTGATGGTGTTTACTTGCTTAAAATTCATTCTGTAATGGAAATAAAAATGTGGGTCCCACATCAATTTAGGATTGTGGAATGGGAATCTCATTCCCCTCAACCTACTTGGAAATCCCATTCCTATTCTTTTATTAGGATAAAATGTCTCTTATACCCTTCTTTAAAAATAACTAAAAAAAAAAAACCTTTTGTATTTGATATTAAAAAAAAAAAAAACTGCATATTATAATAAAAAATTACATATCATTAGTTTTTCATCACCAATTTTTTAATTATCATAGTGGACTATTAAAATAATATGCAGTTTTTTTATTATAATATATAATTTTTTATTTGATATTTAAAAAAAAAAACTGTATATTATAATAAAAAATTGCACATTAGGTTAGTGGACTATTAAAATAATATATAGTTTTTATTATAATATGGAGTTTTTTATTTGATATTAAAAAAAAATGCATATTATAATAAAAAATTGTAAACTATTATAATTAATCTATAATTTTAATTAAGGGTGTTTTTGGAACTTATAATTAATTCATTCCGATTCTAGAGTAAAGTAAACAATTAAATGGTAATACTACTGATTCCAATTCCGATTCCTACAGTTGATATAAACAATTTATTCTGATTTCGATACTTTATTCCGATTTCAAATCATTCCGATTCCAGATCATTTCGATTCCTATTCCGATTCCTTCAGATGAAGTAAACACACTATTAATGTTGTTGTCCAAAGTTGATTTACATGCATGTGTTTTGCTGCTTGCCTATATAATTAAACTTCGCAGAGCCTGCAATTAGTGCTTATTCTCATAAACATTCTCTCATACTCTTTTGAATTATCACAAATATTGTAACTGAACAGCAGTTTCGCTAGTATTCCGAGATGAACTCTGAAGTCTGTTATATGCATACGAGCAAGGCAATCTGCCCATTATAAGCCTAACAATTGGAAATATGCATGATTCCTACAATCCCTTTCTAGCAAATATGAGGTGATGTTTATATGCTTTGTAGTTAAGGGGCCTAAAGCTGAATTTATAAATCCTTAGACCTAAAATTTATTTTATATTGCAGTTAATAGGCCCAAATATGCAACTACATTATTATATTATCTATTATCTAAATCCTAAAATGTTTTGACGAAATTATTATCCACATAAAAAAAAATTAATAAAGTAGATTTTTATGTATATTTTTAAGTGACATGAAAAACGTGCCCAGTTTAGATTTTTGCAGTGACTCTTTGAAAAGTTAGTGTGGAATAAACCATTAGGGCCGGCATCGGCTGTTTGTGCAGAATAAAACATTAGTTTTATGTGGATGTCATTTTTGATTAATGATATATCAAAGTGTTTAGTTCTAAATTAAATTCTTCTTTTGTGATCTTTCAAGTTTCAATTGTCTACTATTCTTCTTTATTGTCCAATTTCAATTCAAAAAGAAAACGATATAGCTTCAATTTATGAAGTGAAAAAGTCAAATATAACAGTGATCAATTTGGATTTTTCTGCTAGCACAAAGAAATTTAAGAAAAAGACATTAAATTTTTCTTTCACAATAAATTATCTTGCAATGATCATAATAACAAATAGAATAAAAATGAATTTGTTATTGATGATGGAGGTGAAAATTTTGGAAAACTTGATGAAGTACTGTGTATCAACAATTACCCTATACGAAGGTGGCTTCATCAAATTTGGGGGCCTGGGGGCATAGCAAAAAACAATAAAAAGAGAATTTGTGGGATTTTACCAAATCGTGGCCAAGTCTTAGCCAGATCATAGCTAGCCTAACCATATATTGCCCTGGTTGACCAACTCATGGCCAGGTTCAAGCCAAAGTCTTGGTCCGATCTTGGTGGCCCAAATTTTTGCTACACCACAACAAAATATTGTATCTGTTGCGATTTTTATAAGGAAAAAAGTGGATGTGAATTTGTTTACAAGAAAGGAATGTTTATGTTATTCACTAGGGTCAATTTTGTCAATGTGAACCTGTTTAATGAAAATGCAATATTGTTTGATAAAATGCATGTCAAACTCAAATGGGAACAATAGTTAAGAAGAAGAAGACAGCCAATAATGGAGGTTTGAAATGTGTTCTTCATCAAGTAAACAATAATACATAAGCTTCTACTCATACAAATTAATTGATCACACATATGTGATATCCCTGGAGTCTAGACGAAAATCCAGGAGATATATGCCAGCCTGTGCTAGGAATATCCAATGTAGTAAGGTATATGGTGAGGGAGAATGTTGTTGAACATTTGTTATCCTTCACATATTTTTAATTAAAAAAATCTTTCGTAATCTTTAATGTGATCTACACATTAAAGGAGTTAATACACAAAATTTGATGGCTAACATTCAACGACCTATGTAGGATTAAACTTCAAAATGGGCTAGAATACTTTTACAAAAAATTGTAGGGGATTTCCCTTATTTTTAAAACTTTCAAAACTTTCAGTTCACTTGTATTAACAATTTCTAAATTCACAAACAATATCCATATAGAGATTTTATCTCTCCACAAAACAATTGCATAACATTCCAAATATAACAAATATGACATAAAATATATAAGGACAAATAAGCCATACCCCATAATGTGCATATTAAAATGCATAGAATAAATATTTCAAAAAAACAAATGCATAGAATAATTTACTCAATTTTTGTATCATTTTGTTATTTGAAATTAGATTAACTAATGTTAGGTTAACGCTAATTTCCTATAACTTAAATTGATAGTAACCCCAAAACTTTAAAACAAAATAAAATATTTAAGTCCTTAAATTTCATAAAAACACATTTAATTTGTAAACTAATTGTTGATGTTAACGAAAAGATTGAGCCAAACTACAAATGTAAGTCCATAA
The DNA here is from genome assembly GCA_019925255.1 of Litchi chinensis. Classification (NCBI taxonomy): domain Eukaryota; kingdom Viridiplantae; phylum Streptophyta; class Magnoliopsida; order Sapindales; family Sapindaceae; genus Litchi; species Litchi chinensis. The sequence continues at coordinate 24,303,283 of CM034469.1, read as the reverse complement.
ACTAAACTTCGATTACTTTAAAGTTTCAAAATAAAATAAGATAATCGAATACATATTAGCCCTTGATAACATTCCCTATTTGAAGATAAAAGCTCTTGAAAGTGAAAAAGATACTGTTTTAAATAGAGTTAAATACACAAAACCCCCTTGAGGTTAAGTTAAATATATATATATTAATACTTTACTTTTTTGTACATAATACCTCTTTATTAACATTCAAATACACACATATTAATGATTGATAATTAATTGTCAAAAGAGAATGAGGGGGTATTGTGTATAAAAAAATAAAATATTAACATGTGTGTATTTAACTTAACTTCAAGGGGGTTTTGTGTATTTAACTCGTTTTAAATATTGAAAATGTAAGAGAAATTGACTACTATCAAAAAGTGTCTTTTGTTGGTTCAAATCAAGCGAATCAAATATTAGAAATATGAATAGAAAAACGTTTAAGAACAAAATGACTTTTGCAAAAGTAATTGAAAAGGGGTTAAACTTATAATTTGCTTGAGATGGGGTAGGGTAGGCCCAGGCCCTCCCTAGCACAACGTGCCCTCCATCCGAACATTACATCTGTAATGACTCCAATTATCATCACTCCAATAAAAATATAAATGCATTTATGTAACTAGGCATGTAGTGTAATGTTTTACTAAAACTAAAGATTAGTTAGTAATAAGAAAAATTTATGATGATAAAATCTAAACGCAAGAGATCAACAATGCAGGCCAAAATCGAACAAAACAATTACTTTTTAACATTATCACGTAAACTCCATTACAAAACAAAGTATTTGACATCATCATGTAAGGACCACATAAACATGATACATACAAGAGAGGAAACATTCAACAATTGAATTCCTGTAGCATTAATGTGAACATTGAGGTGGGAAAACGATAACTCCAAGAAAAAGGTACATGCATCTAGGGACGGACCTAGTATAGGGCTAGGAGGGCCACATGCTCCCCTAAATTTTATGAAAATTTATTAAATATATGTTGCTAATAATTAGATATTTAGATATGCCAATTTATATATATAATTAATTAATTAATTTAGATGTAAATATGATCACCAAATGTTTAATGGTTTGATGGTGGAATCGTGTCGGGGTTCAATCCTAACAACATGTGCTCTCTCTCTCTCTCTGTATATATGTATATATATATATTTAAAGGTAATGATTGGTGTGGGTGGGTTTGTTAGTATTTAAACTTGGGTTGCAAAAACAAATAATATAGATATTTACCAACCAAGTAAATCTTTAAACTTGAAGTGTTTTGGCTTCGAAAACTTTTCTAACCATGAACTATGATTTTTTTTTTTTTTTTTAATGAACAATTATTGTTAGTTATTACCCTTTTTTATCGCAAACTATATCATATTTAAATAAACTATTGACTGATTTTTCTTAAATTTTTTGATCTTTTGGGTTTCTTTCACATCTTGTTCATAACTTAGTGAATATTGTAAATTTATTTTCGTTCATTAGTGCTAGTGCATAAACTTACCAGTGTTTTAGTGTTATTACTCATTAAAATAATAGAGGTTGTTATAACCAATTTTTTTTTTTTAAAAAATATGTTTAACTAGACATGAATTGCACCTTCATCTATAGTTTGAGTAATTCGTATACTTTATTTTCATATTCGTGATAGAAGTTTGAATTCCATAATTTATATTTAATAATATATGTTGAGAGTTTTCTCTCTCTTTATATGATAAATTTCACAAGTAAAAAACTCATATGAATTACAATTGTTTTTATCTTAATTAATTTTTATTTTATTATAAAATCTCCTAATATAAATATTTGGGTCTGTCACTGTATACATCTCATCAATTTCACAGTATAAAATGAGATGTACCAAACTTAAATTGAACTCTTGTTGTATTGTCACCTTTAAATTCTCTACAATACTCTTACTTCTATATTGACCAAAATCATATATGAAAAAGTTGCTTTATTCCCATAAAAGATTTATTTTCATATATAAATGAAATTTTTTTCATATGAAAATGAAAATCTTTTATAAGACTGTTTTTCAGTTGATATAGTGATTAAAACAGATCAATGAAATGATGATACTATTTTTATCTTATCTTTTTTTATTGATCTTTTCTTTTTTTCTCATCTTTCTTATTAGTTTGTTTCACCACATCAACTGTGAAATAGTTCCATAAATATATATATTTTTTCCTCATATGACCATCGTGAGGTAGGAAAGATGACTTCAGTATATGAACTAAGCCATGATATTGAATGACCGTCGACATGAATAAAGACATTTGAGGAAAAAAAAAAAAACTGCATTATAAAACAAAGTATTTGACATCATCATATAAGGTCATCTCCAATGTGGTGCAACAAATTTGACACCATTTTGATGTTAACACCAAATTTTTCAACACCAATTTTTTTTTCACTCTAATGTGTTGACACCAAATTGATGTAAAAGGTATCTTTAAAGAATATTCTATATATAATTCTTTAACCAATATTAATTAATTTATTTTATATAAAATTTTATTCTCAAATAATTACTCACAATATATTAAAAAATTATCAAATACTTACAATTTTTTTTTAATTTTTTACAATAAATTATTCTCATTATATTTCCACCTAATTTTTTAGTCACTTAATATTTTTCAACTCATTTTTATCCAACTAATTGTTTATCCACCTAATTTTTTATCCATCTCATTTTTTCAACTAATTTTTTATCCAACTATTTTATTATCCACCTCATTATAAAATCTTATTCTCAAATAATTACGCATAATATATTAAAAAAATTATTAATTTCTCACATAATTTTTTTAATTTATTTTGGTGGTTATGGAGGAAGTGGAGATGATATTTCAAATTTCTAAATGGTTTTTTAGAAACATTTATGTCAAGTATTTTATTTTTATGTTATGTTGTTTTTTTAATAATTTTTTTTTTTTAATCATGTATACTTAATTTAAGGTAATGGTAATGTTAATGTTATTGCTATTTAAAAAATTATTGAGTTTTTGCATTAAAAATATTACCAATTCTATCAAGTAATTATTAAATAATATTTTGTATGTATATTAAATAATTTAATTCATTTTATATTAATATATTACTTATAATATGTTATGCCCGTTTTTTCTATTTGAACAAAAGGGCCGCTAAATGCCCAAAGAATATGAACAGTATTGAAGCCCAATAAGCCTAATAAGCTCATCCCGAGCTTGTTATATGGAGCTCAGCGAGCTCCCGAAGCTCGCAGCACCCAAAGCTTGTCTCAGCTTATTTCCAGCCTATACTTGTCTGAATCTGTCTCAACAGCTCTCCGGTCCATGTTCATCAGTTCACCCTAACATCTCTTCAGTTCGTGCAGCCCGCTAGGTCAAAGAGGTCGCACTAGACTGTGCCTTACAAAACCAGCCATCAAGACAACCTACTCCCCAGATTTCACGCCAGTTTTACTTTAACAGTTCCGAAGAAGCATTCAATATGGCGGCTGCTCATTTAATGAAGGGAATACTTTATTACTTGATGCATTTAATACAGGCGTGTGTATGAAGAGAATAATCATTGTTATAACATTAAATACAGTATGACTAATGTCAGATTAGGTGAGAATAATCATGATAAAAGATGCGTGTAATACTTCAATTGTATCTCTCTCATCTCTATAAATAGGAGAGATTTTCATTGTAATACAAGCTTAACAACACTAGTATTACTGTCACTCTGCCGGAATTAAACTAGAGTGATCCGTGGACGTAAATGCACTCGCCAAACCACGTAAAAACTGCTGTCTTTTGCATTATTCTCTCCATTTTCTTTTCTTATTAAACTGCACCATTATTGTTATCCATCTACCATGACCGACATTCCCCTGCTTTAATCATGATACACCAACCTTAAACAATATTCACTACACATTTAATACATTCATTGTCATTTATTTTACCGAATCGCAGTCTGGGCCTTAGAATCTTTGAGTCGACTGTTTCCGTACGTTGATATAATAAATATTAAAAATTAAAAATATATTAAAACATATTCAATATTATACTCATTTTAAAGATCTTAATGAAATATTTTTAACGGTATAACTTTTTTATAATAATTTAATTTCTATTTATAATAATTAATGAAATTGTATAAATACATTAATTGTAGTAAATGATATAAATGAAAAAAAAATTGGTTGTAGTTATTACATGAGGGGGGGTATTGTTGGAATTTTAAAAAAATTAAAAGGTTCACGTGGGCTCCAAAGGGAATTTGGTGTTGTCTACAGTTAGACACCAAATTTGACCTTCAACCGTAACTCCAACACTAAATATTGTCTTGGTTTTTGTGTACTAGCATATTATGGTGTTACATTGAATGAGTTTTTACATCAATTTGATATTTTTACACCAGTTTGATGTACATTGGAGAGGCCCAAGGACCACGTAGGCATGAAACATGTGACAGAGGAAACATTCGACAAGAATCTTAAATTGAATTCCTGTAGTGTACGATAACTACGGGAATGAAACATGTAAGGACATCATCATGTAGGGACCACGTAGGCATGAAACATGTGACAGAGGAAACATTCGACAAGAATCTTAAATTGAATTCCTGTAGTGTACGATAACTCCTGTTAAAAAGGCACGTGCATCTCATATAAAATCAGGAGGATCAAACTTAAATTCAATTCTTGTCGTATTATCACTTTTAAGTTCTCTACGATACTCTTACTTCCATATTGGACAATATGATATGAAAAGGTTGTTTTATTTTTATAGGAGAAAATTATTTATGAGATTATTTCATATAAAATATGATGAAATATATTAATAAAATAATTATTTTTTTCTTATTTTTTTATTGGTATTTTATTTTATTTTTCAATTTTTTCACTAATCTATTTTATCACATCAATCGAATCACAGGTCTATAAATTTTTTTTCTTTCATATGACTATCATGATGTAAGAAAGATGACTTCAATAGAATAACCAGATATTATAGATCACATAGTTGGTAAGATAAGTTTGTGAAATTAATAGTTAAAATTCATTAGATTTAAATGTAATAGTTAAAAACAAAATCATAAATTCCAAAGTTGAAACTTGAAAATTTGGTAAAAAGTTAATAAATTATCAACTATCTTGAATGGATGCACATACATGTTGTATAATAGCAATACTCGTTCCCTAAGCTAAAATCGTCCTTCATCCAAGTAATCTAATCTAAAAAAGTACATAAATAATCATATTACTGAATCCGAACACCGTATTAATTTTACTTCATATAGAAGGGTATCACGTCTTCATATTCAACACTTTGTTATTGTACGAGTAATTCCAATTTAAACGTGTAGTACATTCAGTTACTGCACAAGTAATTCCAAGTTAAACATACGTAGTACTTGGAACTTTGTTGCTATAGTAATGACATACACATAATGACATAATTCACGTGATGCACGTTGTCAGTACTGTATAAGTAATTCCAAGTTAAACGTGTAGTACTTGGAACATTGTTAATATATATAGTAAATCCAAGTCAAATGGGTGCTAGCAGAATACATATGCATGTTTTCTGATAGCAGTATACATGACATACACGTTTTATTAATTGCAGCTAATTAAAGAAACAGTACAAGTATTATGTGTTTGGAAATTGGGAAAAATAAAAGCGGTGCCAATACTACATTGGAAATAAATAAGGGTTGATAGTATTTTGAAGACTATAAAAGGAATTCAATGTTTTGATTTCAAATCGCTCCAATCAAATACACTATAAGCATTGTACTTGATTTTAGTTCAAATTTTTTTCTTGTTTTTCTTATTTTAGAATGTAGAAAAGTGTGAGTCGGTATTTGCTTTAGAGAGTATGAGTGTATTGGGGTTATAAGTTATGAAAGAATAGTCTGTGTGATTGTAAGAATTTTTTACATAGAGTTCTCTTTGAGGGTTGTGGTTTTTCTCCTGTTTTAGAATTTTTCACGTAAATTCTTGTGTTGCAGTAATTGTTATTGTTTTCAATTTCATTTCATCATTATTTCTGATATTCTTATAGGAGGCAGGTTTTTAGAAGAAGTTTTGGGAGATGAATTTTTCCCAATAAATGATATTAGAGCCTGGTTAGTAAGATGTCAGATATTTTAAAAAATCCTTAGTATGCTCTGTGGTTACAGTACTATCTAATCTTCCACATCAGAAAAAAATTATTCTTGGTTGCTAGAAATAAGTATAGTGGTATAGAGTGTATGTCTAGGAAAAGTTCTGGTTAAGAAAAGATTTGATATTTAACTGTATCCATTATGATCGACTCCTCTTTTCTGGGAACTTATCTAGTTTACTGTTTATGGATTACGTGCACTATTCCAGTATACGGTTATGTCGAAGTTTTCAAGCCTTATGAGGTTTGATGTGGAGAAATTTGATGGAAAGATCAATTTCAACTTATTTCAAGTGCAAGTCAAAGATGCCCTGATATGATCCAGGTTACATAATGCGTTGAAGATGAAATTTAGCCTTGCTCTTAACGAAGATTCCAACAAAGACAAAAATTTCAGAATGTTTAGTATGAGCGATAAAGATTGGGACGATTTGGATTTGAGAACTGCAAGTGTGATTTGTTTGTGCCTTCCCGAGAATGTTCTTGCAAACGCCCATGAAATATTAACAGCCAAGAAACTTTGGGAGAAGCTTGAAGAGTTGTATCGGGCGAAGGGCATCTCAAATCGGTTATACCTAAAAGAACAATTTCATACTCTATGTATGGATGAAGGTACGAAAATCTCAGATCATCTTAATGTATTCAATGGTATTGTTTCTAAACTGGAGGTTATTAGAGTTAAAAATTGAAGATAAAGATAAAATATTAAGGCTCATCTTATTTTTTCCACCTTCTTATGAGCACCAATTTTTGTATATGGGAAGGAGACTTTGAAATTTGTAGAAGTCATTGGTAAACTCTTGAGGAGAGAAGGCTGAAGAGTGGAGATCACACTTAATCAGCAGACTCAATGTTAGTAACTAGAAATGAGAGTAACCGGAAGAAGAAAAGCTTTGGGAAAAATATAGTTTACTGGGCGTGTGGACAATCTGGACACGTTAAGAAAAATTGCCAAGGTGGAACGAGTTTGATAAAAGGCTCCGAGGTAGAAGCTAGCAGTATCTCTCTCATGGAAGAAGGTGATATTCTTTAAAAAGTGATAAGTACATTCTCATAGTATGTTCGTATTGCCATGGAAGAGTATGTGGTCTTGTTAATAGATTCACAATTGGCATTAATACAAGGTGTGTGATGGAATGTATGTCGATGGTTGATGAACTTTCGGTAAAGCCAAACGTGGAAGTTGCACCATAAATTTTTAGTAGGTTTTTCAATGTATATTGCGGTAAAATTCTTAGAATATGATGATTCTAAGTGAAATGTACTCTTTTATGGTGGAGTATGATAGTTCTCTAGGTTGAGAATTATGATTATCGGTATAGATAATGATTGTAGTGGATGTTTCTTTTATTTTGTCAAGGTGGAGTTTATTAGGAAATTGACAAAAATAAAAGTGGTGTCAATCCCACATTGGAAACAAACAAGGGTGGATGGTATTTTGAAGGTTATAAAAGGAGCTCAATGTCTTAGTTTCAAATTGCCCCAATCAAATAAACTTTAAACATTAAATTTGATTCTAGTTCAAATTCATTTCCTATTTTTCTTATTTTAGAGTGTAAAAAGTTATGAGTTAGTGTATGTCTTGGAAATTGTGAGTGTATTGGAGTTATGGGTTGTGAGAGAATAATCTGTGTGATTGAAAGAATTTTTCAAATGGTAAAGTTCTTTCTGAGGGTTGTGGTTTTTTTTCCTGTTTTGTAGTTTTCCATGAAAATTCTTATGTTGTAGTAATTATTATTGTTTTTATTTTGTTTTTTTTTTATTACTTCTGATATTTTTACAAGAGACAGGTTTTTAAGGGAGGGTTTGGAAGGTGAATATTTCCCAACATTATGTGTATTAAAGGCTATAGAAGTAAACATAACTATACCGGGAAAGCAATTTTAAGGTTTCAAATTTGACATGAGTTCCTTATCCCATTAATTAATGACACCTGAAATGTATTGTTGGAAAAATTTGCTTTCTTAAAATTGATACTAGTGATAGGAAAGCAATTTCAAGTTTTCAAATTTGACATGAATTCCTTATCTCATTAATTAATGACACCCGAGAAGTATTGTTGGAAAAATTTGCTCTCTTAAGATTGATACTAGTGGTTATTGATGCCACCTAGTTGATCAAAATCAATTTATTTGATAATAAAAGAGTATTTGTCTTGTTAAACATTATAAACAATTGATAACACTTAATTTGATTCGATTAGTTCCACATACTACCATACATTAACATGGAGCTTAATTTGAATTCCAAGCAACTGAAAAACATGTAAAAAGATAAGCATGTGATTGGGGCATTTTTATTGAATATTTAAGCTTCCAAATCTAAATTTTTATCTTTATTCTCTAGTGTTCTTTTTATATGCTTTTTAGTATTTTTGAGGTAAATATACTTTCGTAGATTTTAGAACACATTTAAAGGAATTTTGCAAGATTTCGAGCAGGAAACGAGCTTGCAAAAGAGCTTCCATTGTGACCTGCCACTATTGGCGCAACCCATGGTAGCACAAGAAGAGCATGCTAACAATAGGCAATAGCACAAGTAGCACCAATGCTAATGACCACCTATTAGAAGAATGCACTAATCATGGTGCTAGCCCACGTAGCATATGTAGCAGTAGGAAGGGCAAAATCATCCTTTTCAATCCCAATTCATGCCTAATTTGAAGAGGTGTAAATAGACCCATCTTCACTAATTTGAAGGAGTCCTAAGGGGCAAAGGATGGAGCCTTAACACTCCTCCTCTAACATTGATTCTCATCCATCCTTTACCTCAATTCACCTTCCAAACCAATACCATCACATATCTTTTATCATTTTTAAGAGAGAAAGCTTTGTAAGATAGGAGAAGATGAGGCAAAGGATTGAACTCAGAAAAGAGGAGCTCCGTGGATTCGAACTTGAAGAATGCCCTAAGAGGTTGGTGGGTTGTATCTTTAACTTCTCTTTTTATAGTTGTATTATCTCCAATTTTTATGTAAATATTGCAAATACTTTGTACTAGGATGATGATGGATGTTTATGAAATGAAATAGATTTGGTTATCATTGCTTGGAGATTGCTTGTGTATTTTAAGTAGGTATTTAGCACTTAATGCTTGTAAATGATTGGTCACCATTTGTACGATTTGAGGTTGTGAGTTGAAACTAGGAGGAAACACCCATAAAAGTGCTCAACAAAATGTTTAGCCAACATTTAGGAGAGAAAAATGGGTCACTCATATAATAGACTGGTTGATTATGCGTTACTCAAGTGACAAATGAATATTCTCATTAACATAAACCAATCCACTTAGATAGTAGATATTATCTTGAACTTAATAATCTATTGTTTATTCGATAGCTATCAAAAGGTAGGAATTGGTTAATAAAGGTATATTCAATACATTATCTGAAGAGATGTATTGCGATCATTAGTGATGAACTAGCAACAATACAACCAATGTATCTTTACTGTTATGATGATTGACATCTTTAATTAGAAGGAAAACCGAAATCCCATCACATTTTATTTGTTTATACTTGTTATTTTTACTTAGTACTAGTTTGATAATTGATTCTTGCATCCTTGTGGAGATAATCTCATAATCACTATACAATATTTATACGATTGCACGCATATGAGATTTATTATTTAAAATGGATATTGGAAGGTAACCAACAACATGCATGAGCTAGAGTTATAAGCCATCATCGTCGCATTATAGACTTAATATTTTCCTGATTATGTCATCCATATTGTATCAGTGTCCCATCACGTACGTAACCACTCAAACTTATGTGCAAGCTAGGGAGTAAATTGATGCACGTTTATTTTAGAGGGAATTACTGAAAACCCTCTGGATATATGGCTTATTATAATTGAAAATCATATTTGCCTTTTATTACACTGACCTCCCCTACACCAACTATTTGACTATGATTGACTGTAAAGGTTAACTGCAGCAGGGATACTTTGGTCATTTTCTTTTATTTTTATTTTTCTTATATTCCAAAAAAGAAGGAAAAAAATCAAAGATGGCATGGAGACCCATATTGGATCTCCACCGTCGAAAGATGGACGGTGGAGATCCAATATGGGTCTCCATGCCATCTTCAACCTCTGTTCACTATGATGTTTGATAAGGGAAGTTGAACAAAATCATCATCTGACAAACAGGAACACAGATGTTGATTCTCATCTCCTTCCAACACAAACCAAAACCCCCCAAATCAAAACTAAATCAACCCAAGATCATCATTAATCAATCATCAAACATCAACCCAGGATCATCATCCCAGAAACACAAACAGAAATGCACCTTCGCCCCACACCATTGAGAAAATAGGGGGCTTGCCCATCAGCTTACTTTGCCAAGAAACATTCAACACAGAATCCAAAAATGCACAAACACAAACACCAAACAGAAAACCAAACACAACTCAGTGGATTCACTCATTTCTTCATCAGCGAAGGAGGTCTGGGTATGAAAAAAATTGAAAAAAAAAAAAAAAGGAAAAAGATTCAAACCCAGATTAATACATCTGGGTTCGAACCCAAAAGATCTGGGTTTTCACCCAGATGTTGACGATCTGGGTGAGACCAGATCGTCAGCATCTGGTGAAAACCCAGATGAGGATAGAGGGAAGGGAGATCGAGAGGACTGGGGATGGACGCAGACGCAGACGCGATGGCGAGCGACGGCGGGCGACGGGAACCAGACCTACAGAGGAAACCCAGATCAACGTCTGGGTTTCCAGATCGAAACCCAGATCGACATCTGGGTTTCGATCTGGAAATCCAGACGCTTGATACCCAGACATCCATCTGGGCATCCAATCTCTCCAGACTGGTGAAGAAGATGAAGGAGAAGAAGGAGAAGAGAGAGAGAGAGAGAGAGAGAGAGAGAGAGAGAGAGAGAGAGAGAGAGAGGAGAGAGGAGAGAGAGAGAGAGGAGAGAGAGAGAGAGGAGATAGGCTCTCTGTTTTTTTATTTTTTTAATAATTATTGAGGGGCATTGTGGTCTTTTAATCTAGTTTGACCGTCAAACATCTACTCTAACGGTCAACCATGGTCAAATCGTTAGTGTAGGGGAGGTCGTTGTAATAAAAGGTAAATGTTGTTTCTGTTTGTCATTAAACAAATTTTCAGAGGTTTGTGAGTAATTTGCTCTTTATTAAAAAAAAAAAAAAAAAAAAAGTACTTCTTCTAGAACCCATTTTAGATCAACAAACAATTCAGTGATCTTATACATTAATCAGCCAAAGCTTACATATACAATAAACTGATATTACCATCTCTTAATTTGACTTGGTAAGTGATAATTCAGTTTGATAATGACTCAAGTTCAAATTGTTTTTGTACAGGTGGTATCTCAAAATAAATAAATATATTCATGTTCATTTTTACTATGAAAAAGTTACCTTTAAGAACCTAACTAATAGCTGAGCACATAATTTGTCAGTAAACTTGTATACATGGTTAAATTAAAGTTCATTTTCCGTATGAAAAAGGATATTTTCAAGAACGCAATAATGATAGAAAGCATATATTGATGATTAAAAGATATTAAAAGTTGGTCTTTGTGTGGCCACGAAAAATCTCCTTCGGTATTTTTTATTTTTTTGAAATTTTCTTCTTTTTCTTCTCCAACAGGCCATGGCCCATGCACATGACAGCATTTAGTATGTCAATATCATTATTTATTTATTTTTTTTGGAGGGGGCGGTGTGGGGGTGTGAAGGTATGTCGATATCATTAATTGTTACCAATAAAAGTTATTTTCCACGTGCAACGAACTGGAGATCTGCTGCCTATATAAACCTGGGAAAGCCAGCAAATGTTGTATATTCTTATAAACAAGCTTTGCATCTAAATTGCATGCAAACTCTCTCAACATTCTGTCATATACATTTTCTTTTTAATTATCACAAATAGCAATCTCCCTAGTATTTCCAATGAAGTCTGAAGTCTGTCATACGATGCCTGCAGAGAGGCAATCTGCACATTATAAACCTAACATTTGGAAATATGATTTCCTACAGTCCCTTACTAACAAATATGAGGTGTGAACTCTTTTTCTACTATGTTTAGATAATAATTTCCTATAGAAGTGCTATGTCTTCCGCTTTTTATAATAAGTTAAATATTCTTCTCATGTTAATTAATTGCTCCTGCTTAGGTTTATACACGTACATATCATTAGAATAACCAAAATCATCACGTAAATTGTCGGATTCATTCTTTTTTAGACTAATATAAAGTTGGTATGTGATGATTTAATTTAGCAGGAAGAGGAATGTAAAAGCCGGGCTAACAAGTTGAAAGAAGATTTGAAGCACTCGTTTGTTGAAACAGTGGAGGTTTTAAAGAAGCTGGAGCTAATTGACAGCATCAGGAAACTAGGTCTGTCTAACCTCTTTGAAGATGAAATCCGGGAAGCTTTAGACATCATAGCACCTATGAAGAATGAAAACCTTGGTGTAGAAGAGGACCTATATGCTACTGCATTATACTTTAAGCTTCTCCGGCAACACGGTTATGAAATTTCACAAGGTACAAACATTCACAATACTCATACAGATTTTAGCGAGGAGTCAAATATTACCCTTTCCAGTTAAGAAGAAAATATGAGATACTAAGTTGGTATGATATACTAATATTGATGTGACATTTTGGTAACAATTTAATACGTGATATAACATTTTAAATAAAAATTAATGTTGGTTTTTTTACTATTTTACGAGAAAATCTTTATTTAAAAAGTCATATCATATGTTATATTAGTTCCACTCAAATAATTATAATTTTATGATTTTGTACATTTTCCTCTATGATTTATTTTATTAAAGTGTCTAACTTTCAGACTCGTGTCACTCATGTGTTTCAGATATTTTTAACAGCTTCTTGGATGAAAAAGGTAGAATCTCAACAAGCAAATGTACAGAAATCAAAGGAGTGATTGAACTTTTTGAGGCGTCACATCTTGGTTTAGAAGATGAACAAATCTTGGTTGAAGCTAAGAGTTTGTTAACTAACACTTTACAGGATATGATCCAACATTCTACTTTTGACAGTAACCTTACCAAAACTGTGTTGCATGTTTTGGAACTTCCTGCACACTGGCGAGTACAGTGGTTCGATGTCAGATGGCAAATAAACATGTATGAGAACGACAGAGAAATGAACAAAAGTCTACTTGAATTAGCCAAACTTAACTTCAACATGGTTCAAGCCACACTTCAAAATGATATAAGGGAGATTTCTAGGTATCAACTATAAAGATTTTTTTTTTTCTAGCACCAAAAGAGGGAAGTTTTGAAAATGTCACAGAAATTAAAATGAGTTTCTTTTAGTAAAATTATTGTGAACTATAGTTCGCATCATAAAGGAAATAGTTCCACAGTTCATAACCTTTATCTGCAACTATTTCCTTTGATTGCGAACTAGTTCATGATAACTGAAAGTGTTAAAGAACTCATTTCAGTTTTTAAATGACATTTTCAAAACTCGTCCACTTTTTAGTGTTATCTCACGATTTTCACATTAACTATACGTACACATCTACAAGCTTATATGAAAAAATATATTTTGGAGCAAAATAATAATAATAATAATAATAATATTGTTCTTATTTGTGACATAATATAGGTGGTGGAGGACTTTGGGCCTGATTGAAAATTTCAACTTTATGAGGGATCGACTAGTTGAAAGTTTCATGTGTGCAGTGGGACTTGTATTTCAGCCTATGCACAGCGGCTTTAGAAAATGGCTTACTAAAATGGTTGTTTTTGTATTGGTCATCGATGATATTTATGATAACTATGGTTCACTGGAAGAATTACAGCACTTCACCAATGCGGTTGATAGGTTAGCAGTACTTCTTTTGATGTATTATGTACATATTATATCGCAAAACAGTTTGATCATCATGCATGAACAACATTAATAATTTCAGGTTGGATTGTGTTTACATAATATCACCTTGTTTGCTTGAATTCAGGTGGGATCCTAAGGAAATTCAACGTCTCCCAAAGTGCATGAAGTTAGGTTTTCAAGCTCTTTATGACACCATTAATCAAATGGCTAATGAAATTGAAAAGGAGAAGGGTTGGAAAGGAGTCTTACCTAATCTGACGAAAGTAGTACGTATAATTGTTCTATAAACTGGAATATCATTAATTTATTATTTTTTTTTTTTTGTAGAAAAGAATATCATTACTTTTAGACGTCTCTATTCAGGGAAAAAAATGACTTAGCTTTTTTTTATTATTATTTAGTGGGCAGATTTTTGTAACGCATTATTTGTGGAATCAAAGTGGTCCAACAACGAATATACCCCAACGGTACGAGAGTACCTGAGTAATGCATGGATTTCATCATCAGGCGCGATGCTTGCTGTCCATTCATTTTTTTCTATAATGGATGAGGCAACAGAGGAGATGGCTGACTTCTTGAACAAAAGTCAGGACCTTGTGTACAATTCATCTTTAATAATTCGTCTCTGCAATGATTTAGGAACTTCAACGGTAATAGTTAACTACATTAAATTCCTTTGTTCAAAATGTTTTTAGTGAATTTTGGATTTGTTTTTGTTTGATGAGATGTGCATTTACCCTAACAGGCGGAGCTTGAGAGAGGGGATGTTGCTTCATCAATTTTGTGTCATATGCAAGAAGTCAATGTTTCGGAGGAGATGGCTCGGAACCATATTAAAGCCATGATAAGTGAAACTTGGACAAAAATAAACGGACAATGCTTCAACCGAGCACCATTGCTGCAGTCATTTGTCAACATCACCACAAACTTTGCTCGTGTGGCGCATAGCCTTTATCAATATGGAGATGGGTTTGGAGTTCAAGACCGCAATACTAAGAAAACAATCTTATCTTTACTAGTTGAACCGATATCAATATGATCGAGTTTGAGTTTTACGTATATCACGTCCAAATATTATTATTGGACATATAATTTATGTCATGTGTCTATTTTGTTAAAGTTCATGTCTTTGTTTATTAGGTATGACTACTTTGCTGATTAGGTAACTTTACCGATCAATTACATTATTAATTGGATCAGTTGTAAGAGTAGTTATTAAATCCGTTCCATTGGCTGTAATTGTTGGTTAAGATTACCCAACCAATAAGATAGTCAAATCCTTGTTTATTTATAGTCATATGATTAATGTAATTTTCTTCTCATAAATTAGATTGAGATTGAAGTCATCAAGCAATCTAAGATTTAATAAGAGTTAGCATATTACAAACTCTTTGTATATTCCATACATTCTTTGGATGTTTAAAGATATGAGAATAATCAATTATTTATCGTGCGGATCAAGCAGATTCTAAAATAAGGAGTACATGTTAATTAATACAGGGTGGTGTGGGGCATGCGTTAATACATATCCACAAACTACCATGTATAAATACATAAATATAAAAATAAATAAAAATAATTTATTTAGTTATTGATTGATTAAGGATCTTCTTCCAATTTTCCAGATGTTAACGTATGTTCTTATGATACAATTTAATACTTCCCATTAATTAAAGAGGAAAAAAAAATAAAAAACAACATAAAACTCACATACATTTAACATTAACATTAATCACTCAGTTTTCTTGATGATTCTACCACACACCCTTCCTTAAAAATTAGGGTTTTAAACAATAAGTGGAAGCTTCCTCCCAACATCTACCTAAGTTCATCAATTAAGCTTACAAATTCAAAAGCAACTTTGGTTTTAAATTGGCTAAATCAATTTATTGAGCTCTCTAAGCTAAATCACTTGAATATTTAGACTTATATTGACGTATGAACAAAATGATTCCACATCATCAGTCATGGTGTCCATACAATTAATGTTAGAGCTCATAGCTTCCCTAAAATAGTTTTACAATTAATACCATACGATAATGTCACACTCTAGAATGAATACAAAGTGTGGCAAGTGAAAATGACAGCCAGATAATATATGTGTGAAAGCCAGGACCAACGTGGCTACAAAATCCTGTCCAATTAATAGACTGGAACAAAACAACTCAAAGTATAAGGCAGACAACAAAAAAAGGAACAACATAAAATCTCAATCACAAAAATTAATGTTGTGTTCTTTAACTTAAACTTAACATAAAATATATATATATATATATATATATATATTCAATTATAAGGCAGACATAAAAAAAAAAAAAAAAAAGGAACAACATAAAATCTCAATCACAAAAATTAATGTGGTGTTCTTTAACTTAAACTTAACATAAAAACATATAAATATATATGTGTTTGTGCGTGCGCACACATTTGTGCTTCTACTTGTCATTCAGATCAAATTCTTAAATGTCAGATTATATTTGAAAATTAAAGAAGAAAAAAATATAAAAATCCCCTAAAATATGAAATAATATAACTGAACCTTATTTTTTAATGTAAAAATTAAAGGGGATGGTTTCATATTAATTTCACGTTAGTTTCATATTAGTCTCAGGTACTAAGGAGATTTGAAGATTTTGCACCAATTGTTTCCGAAAATCTAATAGTCACCATCCACCAATAATGCAGGAAGAAAGCACCAATGCAGGGAGAAAGTCTTCAGATCTGTTAAAATATCAAACTCAGAATTCAGAATTAAAAAATGATAGTCCAAAATCTGAACACAAGTGCAGAGAAACAGCAGTACTAATATTGATTTCACTGCTTTTCAAAAAAAAAAAAAAAAAAAGATTTTACTGAAAAATGTGGAACACAATTTAAATAAGAAGGAATTGCACAACATTCTTCTTACGTTTGCCTAAAAATAAGGGGAAATATATTTATCATTTTATTACATAAAACCTTCATACCGTTAGTTAACTTTCGTCAATTTTAACGGTTGACAAAAATTTTTGATCAAATGACAATTTTGCCCATGAATAAGATAAAAAATAATTAAAAAATAAAAATTAAATTAATTAACTTTTAAATTAGATTATTTCTAATTTTTTCAAATATGAAAAATAAATTAAGAGTTTAAAAAATGAAAAATATATTAAAAATTAAAATATGAAAAATAAATTAAAATTTAAAAAAAAAAGAAAAATAAATTAGAAGTCATCTTTTTTTTTTTCGTGGAGACAGGACTCCAACATAGGTGCCCAATCATGCTTAGAAATTTATTTCAAAAGATAAATACTTTCCCATTTTGCATTAGAACACAACTCAAACCTTTCTTAGAAACATCACTGAAGATGACATAGCCACCGCCACTAGAAGGGATAGTTAAAACCAGAGCAAAAACTAGTCTATTCTTCAGTTCTTGAAAAGCTCTTTCGCATTCATCATTCCAACCAAACTTGACTCCCTTTTTGGTTAAATCAATTAAAGGAGTTGCAAGACAAGAGAAATTCTTAACAAAATGTCGATAATAACCAGCCAATCCAAAAAGACTTTTAACTTCCATGACATTGGTAGATTTACTCCAATTTACTATTGCTTCAATCTTAGCTGGATCAACATAAATTCCATCTTTAGTCACAACGTGCCCTAAAAACACCATCTTATCGAGCCAAAACTCACACTTTTTAACTTTTGCAAAGAACTTGTTCTCTCGAAGCATTTGAAGTACAATTCTCCAATGTCTCTTATACTTCTCTTTATCTTTGGAGTATATCAAAATATCATCGATGAAAACAATGACAAATTGATCAAGTTAGGGTTGAAAAACCCTATTTATCAAATCCATAAAAGCTGCAGGAGCATTGATCAATCCAAATGGCATCACTAAGAATTCATAATACTCATATCAGGTTCGAAAAACTATCTTAGGCACATCTTCACCCTTAATCTTCAATTGATAATATCCTAATCGCAGATCGATCTTTGAAAATATTGCTGCACTTTGCAATTGGTCAAATAGATCATTCATTCAAGAAAGAGGATATTTGTTTTTAATGGCAAAGTAATTTAACTGTCAATAATTAATGCATAACTGCATAAAACCATCCTTCTTCACAAACAGCACAAAAACGCCATAGGGTGAAACACTAGGGTAAACAAAACCCTTATCAAGAAGGTCTTTTAATTGAACTTTTAACTCTTTAAGCTTAGTTGGCGTCATACGGTGTGGTGCTTAGAAATAGGAATAGTTCCTAGCACTAAGTCAATTTCGAATTCAACTTCTCAATCAGGTGCAAACCATTTAAGTCTTTAGGGAAAACATCAGGAAACTCTCTAACTATAGGGATATTGTCTAAGTCTATCCCATCATGACTATCGTTCAATAAATAAGCCAAAAAACTCTTACATCCTTTCCTCAACATTTTCATGGCTTTAGTTCTAGAGGTTAAATTATTACAAGAGTTTCGTATCCCTTGAAATCAAAACTCTTCCTCCCCAGGTATACAAAATACAATCTCCTTAGTGTAACAATCAATATTAGCATGATAAGCAGCTAACCAATCCATCCCTAAAATGATGTCGAAGTCATGCAAGTCGAATGGTAATAAATCTACTAGAAACTCTTTCCTACCAATATAGATCAAGCATGACCTATAAACATGTTCTATAGGTATTCTATCACCTATTGGAGTTATGACAGGTAAAGAAAAAACCCAGGGATTCAATAGTTTTACTTGCAAAAACAGCAAGTGCACGAGACACAAATGAATGGGTAGCACTAGAGCCAAATAAAACTATAGCTTCTCTAAAGAATAGGGATATTGTACTTATGACAACATCATTTGATGCTTGTACATCTTGATCCGTGAGGGCAAAAACACGTCCCTGTGTCTTTAACTTTTTCTTCTGATTGTCATCTACTGTTGCATTATTGAAGCCATAACACCTTTTTGGACAATCTTTAATCTTACGATCAATCTTTTCACAACTAAAACAAGCACCAGTACGCCAATAACATTCTCCTATATGAGAGCTATTACATTGTTGACATGAAGGAATGTTCTTTATTAAAGCAGCATCACTTGAAGCCTTTTCTTTATCCTTATTATTTTGCCCCTTAGATTGGAAACCCTACTTATTTTCATCTTTATTACGAGATGCCCCTTAATTGTCACGTTGCCTATAAGTCTCATATGCCTTTTTACACTTCTCTGTAGATTTCTCAGCAATTATAGCTCGATCAATCACTTCAGCATATCTACTCAGCTTAAAAACCTCAATGCTATTTTGAATATTTGGATGCAAGCCATCAAGAAATCATCTTGCTTTGCTTTCATCATCAGGAAATTAATTTGGTTGCAAACCTAGATAATGAGGTAAATCGTTCTTCATACTCCGTAATAGACTTGCTACCTTGCCGAAGATTGAGAAAATTTGTTTCCATTCTGAAACGAACTCGATCTGGAAAGTACTTCTCATTAAAAGCATCTGTGTACATCGTCTAAGTGATAGCTTCATTTTTTGCTAAACTAGTCCTTAAAATGCGAGAAGTAGCATCCCACCGATGATCTGCCTCATCTTAAAACATAAATGTGGCAAACACAATCTTTTGATCATCAAGGCACCCAATAATAGTAAAAAAATTTTCAATCTGCTTTAGCCAACCTTCAGCGACAATCGGGTATATGGTTCCCTTAAAAGTTGGCGATCCCAATTTCTTGAACTGCTTTAAAGTTACCATATTATCAACATTAGTAGTATTGTCTTGAACCACCCTAGTTCTTCCACGTTGTATAGCATTGCCACCACGATTCATCTATCTAAGTAACCTATTTTGTTGCTCCAACAATCGAGTTACCAAATTCATTGTCGAGTTAGCTTCCTGAGCAAGTTGTCAGATGGTAGGATAAGTATCAGCATTCACACCCTGATTACCATTCGAGCCCTCATCATTGGCATTATTTCTAGTTCTACACAACGTAATTATTTAGTGCAACCTATGAAAATTAGAAGTAGCAATAACAATTAGATATATATATATATATACATGTATATACACACAAAACAAAGGGACTAAAATTGCTATCCTTAAATCAAAACTTTATAGATTTTGTGTCTTGTTAGTTCACCTAACATATGACTAAATTCTAACCATAAGATGTGAGAATTTAGAATTCCTATCGACTCTCTAAATTCATTATACTAGGTCAAAATCATTCTTTTACATAATTACAACCTAATGTGTAAAAATCGACTTAGACTCCCATCACTAACAAGTAACTAACCTTTGACAAACCAGACTCTGATACCAAAATGTAACACCCTAAATCCAATAACAAAAAAATAAGATATTACAGTCTAACTATATCTTAAAAACAAATTCCAAATAGAAAACTTATTCCAAACTTTGAAGAAATCAATGAAAATATCTAAGCACAATTTCCAAAAGAAAAAACCTGAAAATTTAAATTATAAAATAAAATACGTTTTTACTAAATTTCCAATTCTTATAAAATCTGAAGCTAAACACAATTAACTAACACCAAAACCTCACATTCGGGTGAACTCCAAGTTCTAACACACAACGTCCACAAATATATTCCTACTCTACAAAATGGTGAAGACGAGGGGGTGAACCGTCAACTCAATAAATAAATTCATACATAATGTAAATGTTATCATAGATACCTTTATGAGTCAAATATAAAACTTCAATACATAAAAGCATATATCAAAACTATTATTCAATATAATCAATATTTAAATTTTCAAAAGATTCCGTATAACATAGAACAATAAACAAAGTAAAGTAATCATATTAATCATAAATTCACATAATGTAAATAAAAAATATGCTCATGTTTTATAGTGTCACAAATACCCGTGTGACGCGGTTAAAATAACATAATGTTGCAATTATCCATGTGACGCGGTCAGAATAACATAATGTCACAATTACCCATATGACACAGTCAGAATAATAGAATATGTGTGCATAAAAATTCAGCTGGACCAATATCAGAACAATAATTATAAACAACGAGCCAAAACAATTTTTTATAATCTTATCTAAAAGATGTATTTTTAAAACACAATATAAAATATTTAATAACTGTAAATCAATTTTAAGAAATAAGAGACTTCTAAATTCAATATATGTATATATATATTTGCAAAGCTTTTGAGTTATGCCTAAATCATAGATTTTCTTTTTAATTAGAATGATAATATAAATTTTAGAAGTAAATAATTTTTAAACTACTGCAAAACATTGTATTGCTATATAATCAACTTAAAAATCATTTTTACAATTAATGTTATACATAAATATAATTTTTAGAATATCTAAAAGCTCATAAATTAATATATATACATCATGAATGAATTTACTTATCTTAATTAAGTACAAATTCACAAAATAAATTCAACGGTTGCATAAACCTATACAATTACAGAATGAATATAATTACAATCTTTTCGCCATAATAATTTTTCTTGGACAAATTTAACCTTATTATAATAAATCAGAAATTATATCCTTTTTGCGTCCAATTTTCAACTCTGACACTGCCACATTAAACTTTTTTTTAGTTAACTCTCTAGATCTCTATCAACTTGAAATTTTATATGGACATTGCAGACACATTTATCCACCTCCAGTAAAAATTTCACATTAATCTGGGACTGCTAACTTGGGTAACAAATTATTTGTTTCAGCCATTTGAAAACTGTTTAGAAAATTTTACCCTAATAATAGTACACTATAAGAATTTTAATAAACTCTGTAGTTGCTCAAAAATCACAAAATTTTATATGGTAACAGAAGACATACTAATCTATCTAAATATTAAATTTTAAAATTTTACAAGTAGTGTAGCTAGATGAAATAATTTCTCAAAATCGGCTGATTCTCAAACCAGAATATTTCAGCAGTACTTAATTTTGAAAATTTTATATGCTAATCATTATCATAATTTAATCCCTCTCCAAAATCATCTAAATCGATGTTATCAATGTCTTAACATCAGTAATGCATACTTTCTTAAATCAAAACTCACTTGATTCAAAAAGAAACAACTACATGCTTCAACATATTCATCATTCCAAAAGTAAAATTAATAACCTATGAGGTATAATTTAAACATTGAACAAAATTATATAAAAAAGAGATTTACCTAAAACCTTTTTTATTCTTGAGACTCTACGTTGATTAAATTTGCTAGAGAAGAAACGTATATTATTTTTTTTCTACTCTAAAAAGTATCCTATTTAATAATGTACAATTCTTATAGCAGTAGGAAATCTAGTCTCTATACAAATCCTATTTAAACTCAAACTTATGCTGATATATATTTCTGTTAATAAATCACTGATCTTTTCTTTTTAGGCTTCCCAAAACAAACAAAACTCTATAATTACTTAATATTTTCTTCTTAAGTATATATATTGCGTTACAAATCACCTAACATTAATTTACGATTATTGCTGTTCTCTTATAAGTATATGACAACTGATATAGCTAGTACAGAATCTCTTACAGCATAACTTCATAATTCTCACCAACTGCGAACCCACATAAATTCACAATATCTGTGTGTGAACATGTGATTCACAGGCCGAAGCTAAGTCCAAAAGTCTTCCACTGGCTATTTATCAGATTGTCTCACACCAAGTAGGACATGCCACTATTTATAGTGTGAACTTATTAATTGAAGCATATTATTCAAATTTCCTCCGGGTCCGTGATACTCATTTTTTTTTCTGTTTTTCAATGTAAAACGATTTACGTGTGCATAAATAAAAGAAACGTTGAATAAATAAACTTTGAACATGACATTCTTGTGAGATCAAAATCTTTTATTTGTTCCCATGTTGACAATATGGTAAGACAAAACTTCCATCGATCTTTTGTTATGCGGCATATTTATTTTTGAGACTATGACCCTTCATAGTAGAATAATAATACATATATAATCTGAAAATTAGGGTGGGGTTAAATCAATATAATTTGATTTTTCGACTTAAATCTGAAATTAAACAATATCTGTCGACGTTGGATTTCAGTCGACGAGTAATCAATGTCCAATACCTGCAATCAATGTGAGAAAACACAAATACCAAGAAAGAACAAAGACTAGAATCGAGAATAAATGTAGGAGCACAAATCTTTTACATGGTTCAGCAATAATAGGTCTACGTCCACGACTGTCTGTCTCTTAAATTCTGCAGAGTGACAGTATATTATTGATTATTTTCTTTCATGATGTTACAATGATTTTAATTCCTATTTATAGGAAAGAAGTGTTACAATTCTTAGTTGTAGCAAATCAGGAAAAAAATTCTGAATTAATTACATTTCCTGAATAATTGGAAAAAATAAGGAAAAGAATTATACATTAATTATATTTTCTAATATGTTTGGATAATATCAAGAAATTAATGTAATTATCTCGAGATAAGGTTGATTTGAATTTGAATTTGAATATACCTCCATATCTGATGAAGAAATCACGGTTTGACTGGGTAACTGCCATATTCAGAGAGAGAATCATGGTTGAACTTGGTAACTGCCTGTTTCTGGAAGATTTGATATTAATTACGTTCTTGGACGAGCTGACGTGTCTATAGAGGTCTGGAGCTCGAGCTCGCTAAGAGACGAGCTGTGCATGAAGCGAGCCGCGACCTGGCCATGCTTATGGGTCTGTTGATGTCAGCTAGAGAATCTCTTGAACGAGCTGAAGAGCTTGCTGGGCTTAAAGTCAATACTGGGCCTCGTCTGATGGGCTTTGACTATGTTGACCTTATCGGGCCTTCTCATTGGGTCTTAAATGGGCCTAAATTGGGCTTTTACCAACCCATTTAATGAGTCCAAAAAATACATATAACATTAGCCCCCAGCTCTTAGTTCGCTTCTGCGAGCTGGGAGCTGGTAAAAGCTGGCTTCCTTGGCACGCTAACCTTCATAATTGCTTCTGTGCATTTTCAAATTCCACCTTTTTAGTAGCGACATGTGGCAGTCATGCAGGTAGTCACTAAAACAACGCCAGCACGTCCCTTACACGCGCATTAAATGCACACGTCTGACGGTTTTATCGTACATGGAGCAGTTGAGGCGACACCCTCACGTCTTTTACATGCGCATTAAATGCGCACGTCCTTCAATCCGACAGCTGCATGATTTCAAAAACCGTACTTCACGCTGCACCATTAGATTTATGACGGTTACACTTTTCAAAGATCTGATGGTGGGGGTTCACGCTCAATTGTCTATATAAACCGATGGACCCTTTTCATTTTCTTCTTTCATCTGTCATTTTCACTCGAAGTAAACAAGTAAACAAATCACCAAGTTCACAAAAGTCACCGATTCTTCAAGAAATCAGCACCTCCAGTCGCCGTTTTCTTCAATTTTCATCAAAGATTCAAGGTAAACATCAAATTTCTTTCTTCAAATTTGTAGTTTTTGATATATTTTCGTTTATATTGTGCCGCACTTGTATCTGATCATCCCTGTGTATGTGATGATTTGAATATGTTATGCTCTTGATATCAAACTGTTGCTGTTGCTTGAATATCACTTGTACATAGCATGTTTGTTGTTGATTTATGATTGTTGTAGTCTTGTTAGCTCGCAGGTCGTTGCTTTTGTTGATTGAAACCTCCATTGCATAGTATGACTGTTTACTTTTGTTCAGATGTCTTCAAGTGGAACTCGCAAGGGAATTATTCCAAGCAGCGAAACTCGTGAGCGAGATGAAGCCCGAGCACATGCTATACAGGGAAGAGAAGCTTGGGACAAACTCACTCATCATCCTTCATCTTTAAAGCGTCCTAAGGTGGAAGGACTTGTCACTCAATTCCACATCCCTTTGGGTTGTCGTGCATTGCTACCTGATTCAAAGAATCATGCATGTTATCCACCAAGGGGATACGTCGCCATCAGCGTTCAACATTTTGAACAGGGGCTACGGTTCCCCATTTCACCATACTTGATCGCATTTCTCAACAAGGTCAAGCTCGCGCCATTCCAGTTGACTCCAAACTCCTATACACAGCTGACCTCGCTGGCTATAGCCTTTCTCAGGAACGGCCTTCGTCCCCCTACACCAAAAATGATACAGCAATTCTACTCCTTTAAAGCTCTGAGCGTAGCGGAAGGAGAAAAACCGGAGGGCATTTATTACCTCACAGCCCGTCCGTCGCAATACAAAGATCTCTTGCCCAAAGGAGAAACAAAAGGCAAGTCCAACGTCGGGTCGTATAAGACGAACTGGTTTTACGTCTCGTGCCCCTCTCTCACAGATCTCCGAAATTTCAGCTTCATTCTGAAGCCAGGTATACATAAAGGAAATATAGCGAGCTGATTTTATTTTGTACCTTTATTATTATTCTTTAATCGTTTTGCTGTGCAGAGCTGAAAATGGATGAGTCCCCTCTTAGCTACGAGGAAGAACGAGCTCTGGACAAGCTCGTAATTTCAGAGGACGCGGGAATCAGCAGTAAATTTGACGATGCTATCCTTAAAGCTTACGACCTTGCTCCACCTAAGGAATCTCTTCTTCTTCGATTTAAGGAGGACATAGGCAAGACCAGCGATAAACCTAGAATTCCTTCTGTTTTTGAAGTTCCAATTCAGGTGGGGGACACGTCTGCTTCCCGACCTCTGCAACCAGTCTCTTCGCAAGAAACGGGTGCAACTCGTTCACCTTCTCCAGCTCGGAAGGCTTCTTCCCAAAGTGCTCCTGCTCGCGTCTCTCCTAAGGCGAAATCGTCTTCAGCTCGCGCCTCTTCAAAGGGCGCATCTCGAAAAACTAATCCTCCAGCTTCTGCTTCAGCTCGCACCCCATCAAAGGGCGCATCCAGGAAAACTGCTTCTCCAGCTTCTGCCTCAGCTTGGACAGGATCAGATCTAGCCCCTGCAGCTCCTGCTGTACAAGTTGACTCATCCTCTTCCCCACATCACACATCTACCCCAGGGGTTTCACTGCCATTTCCAGCTCACGCTCCAGCCCCCGCTCCTTCCTCTGGGCGAATTCCAGCCAACATGAGGAAACTTGTGCTTTTGAAATCTCCTCCTACAAGTCCTGCCGTATCTCTAGCCTCTTCGACTCCTTCAACGAAACGGCCTGCTGAGGCCTTAGCCACTCTAGCGACCCCTTCAAAGAGCTCAAAACCATCTGCCCAAGACGAAACTCCTATGGACGCTGCTTTCAGCAAAGTGCCTGCTGCTACTGAGGTCACTGCTCCTTCCACTGCTACTCCCAGCGAAGTGCCACTTTCAAATGTTTTCGCAAATCTTCAATCGTTTCCGACTTCCAGTTCGCAGCCTGAAAAATGTGATGCTCCTCCTCAGGTTGCTTCGCAGGCAACCCGAGCTGGCCCCCATAAAGGGGTAACTAAGCGCTTCCTTCGTTTGCGGCCTACTGCTTCCTAGGATGGTGAACGCGACGTTCCAGAAGCTGAAAGAACCCCTTCGCCAACGAGACCAGACGTTGAGATTGGGTCTGGGGGAAGATATTTGACCTCCTTCCTTGACAACTGGGAAACGATCATGCTTACCCATACAAATGTCTTGGAAAATAAATATCTTAGAGGCGAGGATCTGGACGAATTCGTAGCTTGCCATTCCATGCTAGTAAGCCATTTTCTCTTATCTGTCGATCTCTTTACTTTATTAAATTCTAACTCGTAACGTCTTCAGGGTGCTCTTAGCGCGATGAAGCGGAGAAGGCAGACAAGGGCTACAAATGATGCAATAAGGAAAATGGAAGACGAGCTGGAAGAGGCCAAAGATCTAGTCGCGCGCTTGGCTGAAGGTAGAGTGCAGGGTCAGGAAGCACAAATTGCTGAGGCCAATGCTGCGAGGCAGGCAACTGAGGAGGCCCTGAAGAAAATGGAAAATGAGCACGCCATGCTAAAGGATGAGCTGCTCAAGGCGAAAGAAGATCTGAGGCAGTCTGAGCAATGGGCTGCACTGGACGGACAGTGGGCTTCAACTGCAAAAGAGAAGATTGAAGTGCTCCATCGCCAAGTTGATGCTGCTTTGGCGCGAGCTGAAGCTGCCGAGAAACAGGCCGAGGAGGCTAAAAATCGAGCTGATGAAATGGGAGCTGCAGCTAAAAGTGCTGAGGAGGCTGCAACCAAACGAATTGAGGAGGCTGCAACCGCGGATACACGTGCCAAGGAGGCTGAGCATTGAGCTGAGGTGCTTAGGCAACAGGTAGGGGAGGCTATTCAGCGGGCTGAGGCTGCGGAGCAGCGAGTTGAAGACATGAAGAAAGAGGCTGAGGTCGTCAACCGTCATGCTGATAATGCCTTTGAAGAGCTAACGGTCTTTAGAGAGCAAGCAGCTCAAGAATTGGAAGTGCGGGTTGCAGATGCAAGGGACAAAGCTGAGGAAAGAACAGGCCCCGACTTTCTCTATACACTGTGGGTGTCCCATCCAGAAATGGATTTTTCTATCTTTGGGGACATAGGTCTTGAAACCGTTGAGGATTTTAAAGCAAAAGCTACCTCGTCCACAGCTGGTCCAATTCCTTTGTACGAAGAACCTTTGTCTGGCCCAGATCCTCCTGCTCAGGATTAAGAGCTCGTTTTCTTTTATTTTGCATGTATTTTTTCATCTTTTCAATTTGTAAACAGCTCTCACACTTAATGAAATTTCTTTCATTATTTCTTCTGTGTTGAATGCTCTTCAGGCTATTGTGTATTATGCTCTTCATCTTTAGAGTTATCACATTTCTTGCGAGCTGATAGTTAACGAGCTCGAAATCTGATATAATAAATTGAGCAATCGCTTACTTAAAAGATCTTTCAATGTAAATATAAACAATTGACTAGAAATTAACGAGCTATGCAGTGACACTTAGTCATCTACTTTTGAGGCCCTTCTTCATTTATAACGAGCTATGCAGGGGTCGTTACCTCGCCTGCTTTTTAGGCTCTTTATTATTTAGCGAGCTATGCAGTGACACTTAGTCATCTGCTTTTTAGGCTCTTTTATTTGCGAGCTATGCAGCAGGTCGTCACTCTAACTACTTTTTAGGCTCTTTTGGCGAGCTAAGCAGAGACACTTAGTCACATGCTTTTGAAGCTCTTTTTAGCGAGCTATGCAGCAGGTCGTCACCTTAACTGCTTTTTAGGCTCTTTTTAGCGAGCTATGCAGCAGGTCGTCACCTTAACTACTTTTTAGGCTCTTTTGGCGAGCTATGCAGAAACACTTGGTCACCCGCTTTTGAGGCTCTTTTTAGCGAGCTATGCAGCAGGTCGTCACCTTAACTGCTTTTTAGGCTCTTTTTTATTTATAATGAGCTATGCAGGGGTCGTCACCTCGACTACTTTTTAGGCTCTTTTGGCGAGCTATGCAGAGACACTTAGTCACCCGCTTTTGAGGCTCTTTTTAGCGAGCTATGCAGCAGGTCGTCACCTTAACTGTTTTTTAGGCTCTTTTTTATTTATAACGAGCTATGCAGGGGTCGTCACCTCGACTGCTTTTTAGGCTCTTTTGGCGAGCTATTTAAGCTCGGAGCCTGTTAGCCTTAGTGAACTTAGTTGAGTCACAAGCTGGGAAAATAGAGCTTTCATTAACTAGAATGATTTTGAATTATATTACAAGAAGTTTACTGATAATAAGGACGCAGATGTTCGGCATTCCATGCTCGAGGGACTTTAGCTCCACTTTCACTAGCTAAATGATAAGCCCCATTCCCCAAATTTGCTGTGATAACATATGGTTCTTCCCAGTTCGGACCTAAAGATCCATCACTTGGCTTGCGGGCTCCAAGTAGGATGAGACGCAAAACTAAGTTTCCAACATTGAATTTGCGAATCCAAGCATACTTGTTGTAGTACCTCGCTATCCTCTGCTGATAGATGGCTACTCTTATCCTGGTTGTTTCCCTGTGCTTTTCAAGCAGGTCCAAGTTTGTTGCAAGTAGCTGATCATTGTCATTTGGATTGAAGGTTGCTCTTCTTTGCGAGGTGACTTCAAACTCAGTCGGGATCATAGCCTCAGACCCATACACCATTGAGAACGGGGTCTCGCCAGTGGAGCTACGAGCTGTGGTTCTGTAAGACCACAATACTTTTTGAAGCTCATCTACCCATGCTCCTTTCTTTGCTTCCAGTTTCATCTTCAGGGTCTGCTTGATGATCTTGTTCATTGCTTCAACTTGGCCATTGGCTTGTGGATGGTCCACTGCTGAGAAGCTTTTAACGATCTTCAGGTCGTTGCAGAATCTGAGAAACTGGTCGCTAGCGAACTGAGTTCCATTGTCCGTCACGATCTGCTGAGGGACCCCCAATCTGCAGATAATGTTGCTCCACACAAACTTTTCAATCTTTGTTGTGGAGATTTCAGCTAACTCTTTTGCCTCGGCCCACTTGGTGAAATAATCCACTGCGACCACTACATGTTTGCATCTTCCACGAGCCATTGGTAGGGGTCCGATTAGGTCCATCTCCCAAATCGCAAAGGGCCACGGGCTCACCATCTGTTGGAGGTAAGCTGGCAGAGCTCGTGGAACTTGGGCGAACCTCTGACACTTGTCTCATTTCTTCACTAAGTTAATGGCGTCCTGCCTCATGGTGGGCCAGTAGAAGCCTTGACGGAGTGCCTTCTGAGCTAGAGACAGCCCCCCAGCATGGTTCCCGCAGTGGCCTTCATATATCTGCCTTAGTACTGTTTCACACTCGGGGCCATCAATGCATCTTAATAGTGGGGCTGAAAACCCCTTCTTGTATAGTGTATCATCATAGATACAGTACCTGGCTGCTCTAGCTCGTAGACGCCGGGCTTTCAGCTTGCTATTTGGCAGCTTTCCATCCTGCAAATAATTGAGAATAGAGCTCATCCAGGAATCAGGCTGCACAGATATGACCATCGTCACATTCTTTTCCTCTGTACTTGGAGTTGGTAGAAACTCAACTGGGATCGCCCCAAGAAAATCTGCATCTCGCGTGGTCGCGAGGCGAGCTAGTGCATCAGCATACGAGTTCTGAGCCCGCGGGATCTGTTTCATCTCGTACTTCTGAAATGCGCCTAGTAGCTCATGAACTTTTTGGAGGTAGAGGGCCATTTTTGGTCCCCTGGCCTGATATTCCTCCAATACATGGCCGACAACGAGCTGTGAGTCACTGAAGATTTTCAAGCGTTCAGCTCGCATCTCTTTAGCCAAACGCAGACCCGCGAGCAGGGCTTCGTACTCAGCCTCATTGTTTGTCGCCTGGAACCCAAACCTTATAGCACATAGGATTTTATGACCTTCAGGACTGATCAGTAGAATTCCTGCTCCAGCCATTTGCTCGCTGGACGATCCATCAACATAAAGTTCCCAGGCTGGACCTTCAGAAGATTCAGCTTCATCATCCACAGGTCCTGTAAATTCTGCAATAAAATCTGCCAGTGCCTGAGCTTTGATAGCCGTTCTCGGCTTGAACTGGATATCAAACTGTGCGAGCTCCACTGCCTATTTCAAAAGACGACCTGAGGTGTCCGCTTTCTGCAAGACTTGCTTCAACGGATATTGGGTGAGGACTTCAATTGTATGAGCCTGAAAGTAAGGTCGTAGCTTCCTTGAGGCGATGACCAGGCATAAGCGAGCTTCTCCATCTGCGAGTACCTGGTCTCGACATCTTGTAACTGTTTGCTTACATAATACACCGGAAGCTACGTCTTTTCTTCTTCCCTTACCAATGCAGCACTTAGAGCTTGCTGAGACACCCTTAAGTATAGAATCAGCCTTTCTCCTTCTTTAGGCTTGGAGAGGAGCGGAGCTCGCCCCATGTATTCCTTCAATTGCTGGAAGGCGGTTTCACACTGCTCTATCCATTCGAAGCTCCTGGCTTTCTTCAAAACATCAAAGAAAGGGATGCACTTATCTATAGCTTTCGAGATGAATCTGCTCAGTGCTGCGACCTGGCCATTGAGGCTCTGCACATCCTTCACCCTGGTCGGCGATCTCATGTCAATCAGTGCTCTGATCTTCTCAAGGTTTGCTTCGATCCCTCTACTATTGACCATGAAGCCCAGAAACTTCTCAGAAGCTACTCCAAACGCGCATTTGAGCGGATTTAACTTCATCTGGTAGCTCCTCAGAATCTGGAACATCTCTCTCAGGTCGCGAACATGGTCACCTATCTGCTGAGATTTTACTAGCATATCGTCAACATAGACTTCCATGGTCTTTCCGATTTGCTCCTCGAACATCATGTTCACCAAACGTTGGTAGGTCGCTCCAGCATTCTTCAATCCGAAGGGCATCACCTTGTAGGAGTACAATCCCCGATCAGTCATAAACGAGGTGTGCTCTTTATCCTCAGGTTTCATTGGGATCTGGTTATATCCCGAATATGCGTCCATGAAGCTTAAGAGCTCGTGGCCAGCAGTAGCATCTACGAGCTGGTCTATCCTTGGCAGGGGAAAGCTGTCCTTAGGGCACGCCTTGTTCAGGTTAGTGAAGTCGATGCAAGTTCTCCACTTTCCATTCTTTCTCTTCACTAGTACAGGGTTGGCGACCCAGGTAGGGTAGTAAGCTTCTCTGATGAACTTGTTGACCAGCAGCTTGTCTACCTCCTCTTTCAGTGCTAAGTATCGTTCCCCTGTCATTGCCCTTCTCTTTTGACGAACCTGCTTGAAATGAGGATCTATTTCAGCCTGTGAGACATCACCTTTGGATCTATTCCCACCATATCCTCATGATTCCATGCAAACACATCTAAGTTCGCCTTCAGGAAGTCAACGAGCTGGGTTCTCAGTTCCGGAGCTAACCCTCTCCCCAGCTTCAAACATCTTTCTGGATCCGCCTCGCTGACTTGGACATCCTCCAATTCTTCAACTGGCCCTGTAGCTCGGTCAGCATCTACCTCCCGAGGATCCAGGTCGTGACTAACTCCCTTCTCAGTCATAGCTCTTGGCTCGTCCCCCGAGACCACGTTCACTTTCTTTCCTCTTACACCCATCTTCACAGCATCTTCATAGCAATGCCGGGCTAGGTGCTGCTCTCTTCGAAACCATTCAATCCCATTTTGAGTCGGGAACTTCACTGTCAGAGTTCTGGTTGAAGTAACTATGTCCAACTCGTTCATGGCAGGTCTCCCAAGGACCACATTGTATGCTAATGGGCAGTCAATTATCAAAAAGTCCGTCAGAGTTGTTGCCTGACGACCTGCCTCCCCTAGAGTCAATGACAATTTTATCTGTCCCACTGGTATTACAGCATCTCCAGTGAAACCATACAAAGGCTCTGGGGACGGTCTCATTTGTTTTGCTCGCAGCCCCATCTAATCAAAACAGCTCCTATACATCACGTTCACCGAGCTCTCAATATCGATCATGATGCGCCTAACTTCTACATTGCTGATTTTAGCTCGCATGACCAGCGCATCATTATGGGGCAAAATCACACCCCTAACGTCCTCCTCGGTAAACACAATCTCGTCCGAGGTCGGCTTTGCCCTTTTTGCAGGTCCTTCTGATCCATTGAGCTGAAACGAATGATTCGCCTCTCGGACGTATCTCTCATGCGATCTGTTGGAGTCACCAGCGATATGAGGGCCACCATGAATGGTAAAAATGGTTCTTACCGTAGGTTCATGCTCTGGTTCAAGAGCTTGTAGGGGCTGCTGCTATGCTGGCTGTTGCTGTTGAGATCGTTGCTGGTGAGGTCGCTGGTCATCAGGTCTTGCCACATATTCTCTCAAGCGACCTCGCCTGATCAACTTCTCAATGGCGTTCTTCAACGACCAGCAATCTGAAGTACTGTGTCCTACCTCGTTATGATAGACGTAGAACTTATTCTGATCTCTTTGATGAACGGGAGCCCTTATAGGATTGGGCCTCCCAAAATCCTCCTTGTTCCTTTCCGCAGCGTAAATCCTGTCCGGAGATGCCGTCAGGACGCTGTATCCTTCCTGGCGACCTTGTCGTTGAGGTCGCTCATACCTTGGCTCTCTCCTCGCTCTTTTGGCGATCTGGTTACTCGAGCCATTATTTCTTCCTTCTTCGTTCCTGCCATTGTTTCTCTTCTTTGGCTGGCTGGAACTGCCCGCTTCATTCTTCTAATTCTGCTTCTTCGGGCCGAAAGTCTCTTCCCACCTGATCTCTTTCGCAGCTCACTCGTAGAACTCTCCCAGGTCCTTCACTGGAGACTTGTAAATACTCTCGTATAATTTTTCATCCTTGCGCAGCCCAGCTGAGATTGCTGTCAGTATGCTTTCATATGATGGATACTCGACATTCGCGACCTCGCGTCTAAACCTGGAAATGTATTCCTTCAACGATTCACCCTGACGTTGAAAGATCGTGGCTAGGTGGCAAGATGGAGCGAGCTGCCTTCTCAGTGCCCTGTATTGACCAACGAACTTCTGTTGGCATTCTTCCCAACTGCCTATGCTGCGAACTGGGAGATTCCTGAACCACGTCCTTGGAATGTCTCCCAAAGTAGCTGGGAATACTCGACACTTCACCATAGGATTGCCTGTTTGCAGATCCATCTGAACGTTGAAAGCGTCGAGATGGTCATAGGGGTCACTGTCCCCATTGTATTGCTGCATATTCGGCATCTTAAATCTCGGAGGGAGAGGCTGTGTCTCAATCTCCCTTGTAAATGGGGTCCTATCTCCGTAGAGCCCACGTTGCTCCGGGACTCCAGGTTGCGCTTCCAACTACTGGACCCTTTGGAGGAGCTCTTCTACTTGGGGATCTCGGAACTCGTATCTCCTCCTGTGACCGTGACTTGGAGCCGGATGTTCAGGGTCATACCTTTCGTCCTCCTCGAACTGACCCTCATGATGATGAGATCTTACTTGTTGCCTATCCACTTCATCGACATACCGAGCTGCAGCTCGGATTCTATCCTGCCCATCCTCTGCTCGCTGGTTTCTACCTTGGCTTAGCCTAACTACCAGGCTAGCCGGGCGCGCGACCTCCCTTTCGTGTTGAACATGATGTCTTTCAACCCTTGAACGCGCATTGGAGGAGCGAGCCGAGTTTGCAGGTCGCGGGACTTCCCTTGCCAGCCTTCAAGTCCTTGCGTTGGTTCATGCGGCTGAGGCACCCCTCGTGGTGCCTGAACTTCCACCCTAGTCACGTTTTGAACCTAAGTCTGCACCAACATGTTGACAGCTTCCGTGAGCTGTCTAACCGTATCCTCCAATGCTTCTTGCCTCTGTAACAACGCATTCTGCCCTTCGGCCACCTGGGCAATTGGAACCGTTTGACGGTGAGGCAGAGGAGGGATGCCTGTCGCAGCGCCGAGTGCCTGTCCATGGGACGGGCCTGCTACATGCGTGGTTGCGTCCTGCATAGGCTGTAAGTTCTGCTGAGATTGGTTCATATGACTTTTCGCCTGGTCATCATCTCCAAGGAACCTGTTTGATCTAGTCTTTGTCATATCGCTATGAATCAAGAAATCGAGATGATTAAGACTGCAGTTTGGGCCCTCCTTCTAGAGCCAAAATGTCGACGTTGGATTTCAGTCGACGAGTAATTAATGTCCAATACCTGCAATCAATGTGAGAAAGCATAAATACCAAGAAAGAACAAAGACTAGAACCGAGAATAAATGTAGGAGCACAAATCTTTTACGTGGTTCAGCAATAATAGGCCTACGTCCACGACTGTCTGTCTCTTAAATTCTGCAGAGTGACAGTATATTATTGATTATTTTCTCTCATGATGTTACAATGATTTTAATCCCTATTTATAGGAAAGAAGTGTTACAATTCTTAGTTGTAGCAAATCAGGAAAAGAATCCTGAATTAATTACATTTCCTGAACAATTGGAAAAAATAAGGAAAAGAATTATACATTAATTATATTTCCTAATATGTTTAGATAATATCAAGAAATTACTGTAATTATCTCGAGATAAGGTTGATTTGAATTTGAATTTGAATATACCTCCATATCTGATGAGGAAATCACGGTTTGACTGGGTAACTGCCATATTCGGAGAGAGAATCATGGTTGAACTTGGTAACTGCCTGTTTCTGGAAGATTTGATATTAATTACGTTCTTGGACGAGCTGACGTGTCTATAGAGGTCTGGAGCTCGAGCTCGCTAAGAGACGAGCTGTGCATGAAGCGAGCCGCGACCTGGCCATACTTATGGGTCTGTTGATGCCAACTGAAGAATCTTCTTGAACGAGCTGAAGAGCTTGCTGGGCTTAGAGTCAATACTGGGCCTCGTCTGATGGGCTTTGGCTACGTTGACCCTATCGGGCCTTCTCATTGGGTCTTAAATGGACCTAAATTGGGCTTTTACCAGCCCATTTAATGAGTCCGAAAAATACATATAACAATATCTAACTATAGCTTGCTCGCTCACTCAAATTCCGTATGTATATGACTAGGTATGACTATGAGATAAATGATAATAAATTGGATTTATCAAGATTAAATTAATCTATCACTAATTTACTATCACCACCAATATGAAAAAAGATGGTGCACATCACTTGAGTTAAAAAGAAATATGCAATGTTATTTGGAATTGTTTAATATTCGTGGGAAGCATGGTGGAACTTGAACCGGTCATCACAAATGAAGACAAGGGTAATGCACATAAGTTAAGAGGAGATTTAGGAGATGATATGGAATCGTTTAGGGTTATAGTTGAATGTTGCCGTTTATAGTTAAGTTATATATATATATATATATTAAAAAGATGTGACAAATAATTTACCATCCTATAAATTATAGGGCATCATTTAATATGAAATCTTGAAATAATATTCAAGATATGCTGCATGACAGCATATTAGTACATATGTGAGAAGGAAGCAAAACATATTAATTTTTCATTATGTAGTAGTAGAACGGTGAATTATCAATATATCTTCTATCCGATCAGTATCAACTTTAGGAAAAAAAAAAAAACACAGTTGATTATAATTAGTTCCAGAATAGTACATCAATTCATCGGCCTTTATGCTTTTATGGGCTCATCATCCTATTTCAATTATATCACTAGACTTCAACTACTAGTATTTGAGTATAACCAAAATTTATTGATAAAATTTGTATTATTAGGTAATACGTACAAATGTGGTCCTAAGTTTTATGATAATTTATCATTTTTTAATTTGATTATATGAGTTAAAAAATAGGGTTAATTGCATCAAAATATCATACATTTATCCCTTTTAGCAAATAATAATAAGCTTGAGAAATTCAACACATATATACATTCTATTATTAAAGGAGTGTTGATCATCACTAGTTAACAAAAGAAGGATAGTTTGGTCACTTCGCTTATAAAAAAAAATTATTTATTATATAAATAATAAATAATTTAATTGAAGAAACAAAAGAAGAGGAAGTGATCTGGTAACATAAAGAAAGAAAGAAATAAATTTAAGATGGAGCTGTCTGAATTTACTACGTCTTGATAATGCTCCGAAGAGTAGATGGTCTAGGTAAAGAAGTACCGATTTCGTCCTCTCTCTCTCTCTCTCTCTATATATATATTCACCTTAATATATCTATTAAAATTAATTAAATGAGTGTATTAAATAAGAGTTATTGATTATATATAAATAATTATTAACTAAATCAAAGTAAGTAAAAATAAATAAATCTAACAGCTAGTAATTGAAATACTAAATTTATTATATCAATACCCGTTGAGGAGGTAGGAAATATATATATATTTATAATGTTTTTACTTTTAAGGTTGTTATATATATAATGTTTTAACTTTTAATGCTGTTTCTACATTTGTGTTGATGGTTACCGGGTGTGTTCATGAATCATGACTTGTTTTATAATTGAAGTACAGTCCAAGAAGCCATTGCCCAATTTTTCATGGACTTGTCTTAGAATTGAATTCTAGTCCAAGGAGCCGTTACCCAATTTTTTGTGGACTTCTTTCAGACTTGAAGTGCTACTTTTTATTATCTACATTTGTGTTCATAGTTACAGGGAGTGTTCATGGACATACTTTATAATTGAAGTACAGTCCAAGAAGCCTGTGCCAAATTTACCATGGACTTGTCTTAAAATTGAAGTCTACTCCAAGGAGCCCTTGCCCAATTTGTCATGGACTTCTTTTAGAATTGAAGTTGAGTCCAAGCAGCCATGGCCCAATTATTTGGTATCATTTCTAATAAGAGCAATACAACGGCGCGAAATTCCAATTTTATGTTTAAATGAGAAGAAATGTAAACTATAATCATCTAATAATTTATAAAAAGATCACAATTCACTTGTCAGATGATTGGGTGGACTATTATAATAATTAAGCATTATAAATTTTGACATTTAAAGAAAAAATAAATTCTGCTTTAGTTTCGAAATTTAGATCGAACACTTATATTTTATATTAAAAAACATCATAACACTTTGGAAATTTGTAAGAAAACTCGTTGTCTCTATACCAGAAATCAGCCTGTTGATGTACATATACCCTTTCATCTCTATAATGAAGTTTAACTTCCATTGTGCATATTTATTACTAGATCCATATAATTTCTCTCCATAATCGTGAAAGTTGGCTTTCCATTGCATTATATTATTAGATTTTCAAGCCACTTATGAGTTATTTGATCTTAACGTACTAGAATAAATAAATATAACTTAAATGGTTAGTGTACACTTGATAAAGATTCAGATTTCACCATGCACATTTACAAGCATGCATATAAAATTTTTTCCCCTTATGCGAGTAAATTTCTCCCAATGTTAGGAGAATAAATTTCTTAGACGCAAATATAGTATTTAATCTCCTTAGTCATAAGTAATTATTGATTTTTTAATATCAATTTGTGTGTGTGTATATATATATGTATAAATAATTGTGTTAGAGCACAATGAATTTAAGAGAAACAAAAAGCAACAAAAAAAACAAAAACAAAGAAAAGAATAATTTCACTCATTGGTTGTTTCTGGGCTTATTCATAATTTTCTAGACGTTAACCTATTCCCTAAAAGCATAGGTTAGGGCAAAGGTTAAAACTATTTAAAAAAAAAAAAAAACTACATAAAAATTAATAATTAAACCCATTCAACTACTATACACATCAATAATTACAATGTGACCATAAAACTTATTGAAACGAAAGCCCTAGGTTGATTCTTGACTATTAATGTTTGTATATTTTCAATAGCCTTGTGTGGTTATAAAGACTAGACTTATCAATTCTTCAATATGAAACTACAAAATTATGGTTTAGGTACCATATAAAAGTATTGATTATATTCGCTTGGTTACTGTATGAGATTGGTAATTACATTGATGACCACGAAACTTATTAAAATGAATGTCCCCAACTAATCCTCAACAATAATTACATTGATGACCACAAAACTTATTCTAATGAAGATTTTGTTGAAAAAATTGTTCAAGCATAAAGAAATAGGAGAAGTAACAATATATGTTTTTGGAAATAATTTACCTTTTAGGAAAAGACATATATGTTAAATAGATATGTTTATTTAAAAACAAAAGTATGTGTCTTTTGGAAAAAATACACCTTTTAGTTAAGACATGTTGAAAAGATAAACAATACATCTTTTCATTAAAAAAAAAAAAAAAAAAAAACATGTTCAAAAGGTGCCAATGTGTCTATAAAAAAAACCTGAAAAAATATATAGATATTATTATCAATTTTTTCTTCTTGGTTTTTTGCCTTGAGTCGTTTCCAAAAATACTATGTTCAAATTCCTTGGAAGATTTTTATTGTTGCTTTAGTGCAATTCTCTCTAAGGCTTGTCATATCCTAGAAACTATTTGCAAAATTAATTCCCTATAAGCAACTCTATCGAGAGAGGGAGGGGGGGTGGGGTGCGGGGGGAGGATGAGTGGTGGTGGCAAATATTGCTTTAAGGAAAACATATATTCTGTATGTGTTTCAAGTCTCCATTCCTATAAAAAAATTATTTTCAACAATCTTAGAGTGATATTATGGCTATGGAGAACGATACTACAAACGCTACCATCAAAGTGATGAACTGAGCTCT
Organism: Litchi chinensis; assembly: GCA_019925255.1. NCBI lineage: Eukaryota > Viridiplantae > Streptophyta > Magnoliopsida > Sapindales > Sapindaceae > Litchi > Litchi chinensis. Next base: position 24,264,304 of record CM034469.1, on the reverse strand, counting down.
TATTCACCGGGATCGTTTTGATGGCACAATTTCACTTGATGGCAAGATAAACCAAAGTTTTTGTTGATAGCCTCGAAAATATTCTATGTTCTTGATCTTAAACTTGAAGCAATTCTTGAAGCTTCTGATAAGGACACTAAAGAAAGATGGGCAGAATGTAAGAAGCGACAAAAAGATGAACTCATATGCCATGGTCATATTCTGAATGCCCTGTTAGATCGTCTTTATGATCTCTACACTAATAATTCATTTGCAAAAGATATTTGAAATGCATTGAAATTCAAATATAAGGCTGAAGAGGAAGGTATGAAAAAGTTTTTGATATCTAAATATTTTGATTTCAAAATGCTTGATGATAAACTTATTTTGCCTCAAGTGCATGAATTGCAAGTCATTGTCAACAAATTGAGGGCTATGAGGATTGAACTTCCTGAATCTTTTCAAGTTTGTACTATTATAGCAAAATTCTCAGCTTCTTGGAAAGGTTATAGAAAAAAGTTACTTTACAATTCTGAAGATTTTTCTTTAGAGAATATTCAAAAACATCTTCAAATCGAAGAGGAATTGAGAGAAAAAGATAATAATGAAAATTCATATGAAGGCACTTCTAAAGCCAATGTAGTGAGTAAGCCCTTATAAGCCAACAAAGGCAACCAGAAAAAAGGAAATTCCCTAGGTCCTACAAAAGATCAAGGAAAATTCAAGAAATCTCAAAACCAAAGCCCAAAAGCAACCAAGGGAGCATGCTTTGTCTATGACAAATCTTTGCATTATGCTTATGATTGTAGGTTGAAGAAGAAACTAAATCAAGAGACAAAAGTGAACTCCGTGAAAGAAAGTGAAGAAATTGTTACTACAGTAAGTGAGATTAATATTGTCCAAGGCAAAGTTCTTGGTTGGTGGTATGATACATATGCCACAATCCATGTTTGCTATGATAAGTTGTTGTTCAAGACATCTCTTCAAGTGATTGATAGACAAGAGATTCAAATGGGGTATGAAGGACACTCCAAAGTGTTTGGCAAAGGAATAGTAGAACTTTTCTTCACTTCTAGAAAGAAAATTGTTTTAGTCAATATACTTCATGTCACTAACATGAATAGGAATTTAGTTAGTAGGGATCTTTTGGGAAAACCTAGAATAAAATATGTATATAAAATCTGAAAATTAATTTTATCTTGTAATGGTGTCTTTGTTCAAATTCATGTCCAAATGGTGTGACACATAAGTTGTTAAGATTTTATAAATTATGAAATAATATGATAGAATATGACCTGAGGTATGGTCTCAAAAACAACTCCCAACTAGTAAAGGAGCAATTCACATAATGTGGGGGAAAAAACTCACATATTTGTAAGAGACATTTGAACATATGACTTTTACTGTGTGGGTTGGGTTGACATTTTATCACCGCATCAGTCCCGCTTTACGTGCAATTTATGCAAAAACAATTTTTATACCTCACAATTCTAAAAAAAACACAAAAAAAAAAAAAAAAAAAAAAATTATTGTACCTCACAAAATATGAATGATATAAAAACGGTTTTACGACATAATTCTGCTTTGCGGTTACATCATTTCCAAAAAAGTCAATTGAAATTCAATTTTTATTGAGTTTATTATGGACTAATCCATTCATCTTAATAAGAGGCAGTATAAACCTCGCATTGTTCATAAAAATGTTGTGGTATGAATTAAGAATTCTTCTGGTTGTTATGGGTTGGGTATATTATTTAAATGGTGCTTGTAGTATTTTATTTAGATATCCACCAAATAATTTGATTTTTTTCTTGAAATACCAAATAATTTGATTTTCTATAAGTGGTTTCATAAAAAATAAATAAGTAAATAATGCTACCATGTAGGGCCTGCCTAAGAAAATGCTGAGAGAATGAGCTTTCAATACTTAAAAGAAAACTACTAATACCTAACAAAAGTTCATGAACGGTTTTTTAACATTTTTTTTTTAATCTACTGACACCAACTCAAAATACAATTAGGAGCAACTAAAATGAGACTCTAAAATATGACTCAAATTCTTACTCTTCAAAATGAGAGAAAATTACCCGTATGGAATAGAAAAACTATCCATATTTTAATAGAAAATGCACCCTTTACTTGAGCAAAAGTGGGGTGACTTAATCCACAGCAACAACCCCACTTGCAGTGCAACAGTTTTTAACATTGTGAATAATTTTGGTTTGCATTAATATGGAAATGACGGTTATTATAATTATTCAACAAAATTGTAAAACTTTTGATCAAATATCGAAAGTCCACACTAATTTTTACAACTGTCATGTACATAAAATTAGTATTAAACAATCTAAAAATTATCTACTTGTATTTCAAGTGATTATTATATTTTCATTCACATTTGTGATAGGAGTTTAAATCCTAAAATATGTATTTATCATTATGTGCAGTTCCTAACCTTAAGTATCATATTACCTTATAATTATAGTAAAAATAAAAAAGACCATCTAAATTGTCATTTAATAAAATTATATTAATTATCTTACATTTTTCTTAACATTGACATTGAATGGTTCAAAGTTCTTCTAGTTCAATTAAAATAAAATATTATTTATGTAATCTGCAAATCTAATATATAAAAACTACTCAAACAAATTTTAAAATGTGTTCGGTTGAAATTCAACCAAATACTTTAGTGAATAAGGAGAGTGATGATCTATCCTAAGAGGTGGCGTGTTGTTGTTATACATATTTAATATTTTAAACATTAAAAATTTAAAGCAATTGTTGCATTAGCCCCACACCAGAAATTTTGCCCACTATTGTACCTAAACCCGTATATATATTCTACGTAACATTTGACTTACAGACGTTGACATAATCCTTATATTAATGTAAGGTTGATTATTTGGTGTGATCAACTTAGAGTAAAGTTAGTGGAAAAATCAAATAATCGAAATCAATGTACGATTTCTTTCAAAAAAGAACAAGCATAACAAAGAATCAATGCCTTGTGGTCCAATGGTAGCACACAGACAGTCTTAACTTCAAAACTGAAGTCTGACACCTTATCTCATGTAATAAATTATGAGATTTTCTTTAATGTAAATAGGTTATTTTCTATTTTAGTATGAGTGGCTCCCAATCGTATGAGAATTACTTATTTGAGCTATGTCATTAGGGTCCTATCAATCTCACTTCGGCTATTTTTTGAATCTGTCCCGTATCTAAAAAAAATAGAAAAACAAGAATCAATGCACGATACGCGGACTATCGAATTACATGATCATATATAGTAAACAGAACCAAATGTTTGAGTCGTTGGTGGTGCACAAAAGCACGTGCCCACCTTCTTCCTCTTCTTGTATTCTTCATCAACGTCGTCATATTCATCATCATCACTCAGTTCAACAACAATTAGATAGAAGTGTTGAAGTCTATAAAAAGGCACCCCCCATGTAACCACTTTTCAACAAGAAGCCCCGCTATATTAGTAAATATAATAACATGGCCAGCGAGTTCACCGGAAAAAAGACCGCATGTGTAGTTGGTGGCACCGGATATGTGGCCTCCTTGTTGATCAAATTGTTGCTTCAAAAGGGTTATGCTGTTCACACTACAGTCAGAGACCCAGGTTCCTCTTTTACTGCACTTTTTTTTTTTTTTTTTCGCGTTTATTGGTTTGCTATGTTTCAGTGTCTTGTTTTATTTATTTTGGAACAATGGTTACTTCTCTAACGTTAGAATCAGAACTCTACAGTTAATTTTAGAGTCACAGATTTATTTTATTTTATTTTAATGATTTTATAATTGAATTCGAAATCTTGAACTTGAGAATATTTTTTTAATTGTCATACCAAATAATTTAGTCCACACTGAAAATGTTGTCACTATAACTGCAAATTCTGTATCCTGCTAATATTGCAAATTCCATCCCTGACTTCGTATCATGGACAGTAGAATTGTCACTTGGCACATTATACTTTAAAATTTAAAGATGGTTTCAGTGTTTTTAGAAATTATCATTTTCATGCAGAAATGTTGATTAATTTTATCCTATCTATGAAAAAATCATGCCAAGTAAAATTTTTACTTCCTTTTCTTATCTGTCTTTCTACAAGCTCTGGCCACTAGCTCCTGTATGTTTAAATTTTCATGCTACAAGAAAAGGAAAGTGGAATGTACAAGAATTTGACCGTACAGTTGGTAAGCATAAAAAGCGGAAACAGAATAATGTTGTTAGCCACCGGTCAGAATTTCGAAATTTCGTTAGAAAAGAACAATAGGTGCTTCTTGTGACATTTACAAACTTGTGTGTACATAGGAAAAATTTATTCATTCATTTAAAACATGTCACATGACGTGAATTTAGTGGACAGGCACATGCGTAGTCACATATGTGCCTATCCTATTTAAGCTATGGATGAGTGGATTTGTTCATTCACTAAAAACATGTCATGTGATGTGAATTCAATTTTTGTGTTTTACAATAATCATATATGATATTATATTACGTAGTGTGGTTTTAGTAAGCAAGCGCATGTGCCGCCATATATGTGCTCAATTTACCTAAGCTTTTCTCAATAATTACTCCATTTGTGTGCATCAATGATGCGAGTTATGGACATGAATGTCTTACTGCGGCAATATTTTTGTGTGCAGCGAACCGGAAAAAGATCTCCCACCTAGTAGCACTACAAGAATTAGGTGAGCTGAAAATTTTTGGAGCAGATTTGACCGATGAAAGGAGTTTTGATGCCCCTGTAGAGGGTTGTGACATTGTCTTCCATGTTGCAACACCAGTCAATTTTGCTTCTGAAGATCCAGAGGTACAATATAGAATAGCTCATATGTGTTTCTGATCTTAAACATCACAAAAAAAAAAAAAAAAAATTGATCAATCTATAATGACTAGGCTGTTTGCTATGTGTTGATATAGAATGACATGATCAAGCCAGCTATTAGAGGAGTGTTGAATGTTTTGAAAGCCTGTGCAAAGGCAAAATCAGTTAAACGAGTCATAGTGACATCTTCAGCTGCTGCCGTGACAATCAATAAACTTAATGGAACAGGTTTGGTCATGGATGAGAAAAACTGGAGTGATGTTGAGTTTTTGAGCTCTGAGAAACCACCAACTTGGGTAATTAACAAGTCATTTTAATGTTTGATGATGACACATATACTTTGAAATGCAAGCAAGACATTTTGAATAAGTTTAACTAGATGATCTAAGATAAGCTTATATGAATTTTGCAGGGGTAGCCTCTATCCAAGACCTTGGCTGAAAAGGAAGCTTGGAAATTTGCTCAGGAGAACAACATTGATCTAGTTACTGTCATCCCTACTCTCATGACCGGTCCTGCTCTCACGCCAGATATTCCAAGCTCCATTGGCCTCGCTACGTCCTTGATTACAGGTACTGAACCAGAATATTGATTCAAAGACTACTTGAACAAAGAAATGCAACTTCAAGCAAGTGTATATAGATAAGGATATGTTGTTGTTTTGATGGGGGTTTCAACGTTTTTTGCAGGGAATGAGTTTCTCATAAATGCTATAAAAGGCATGCAAATGCTGTCAGGTTCATTGTCCATTACACATGTGGAGGATGTTTGCAGAGCCCATATTTTTGTGGCTGAGAAAGAATCTGCTTCAGGTCGATACATTTGTGCTGCTTTCAACACCAGTGTTCCTGAGGCTGCTAAGTTCCTCAGCAAACAATACCCTCAGTACAAAATTCCAACCGAGTAAGCAAACAATCGCCTTTGCTATATATTTAGTTATAGGACTCTTCGGATATTGTCCAAAATGTTAAATACAGTACATTTTGGGAGAGTTGGTGTTTGACTTGTGGTTCTTGTATGTTTGTCAAATGCAGTTTTGGAGACTTTCCCATCAAGGCCAAGTTGTCCCTTTCGTCTGAGAAGCTTATTAGTGAAGGATTCAGCTTCAAGTATGGGCTTGAAGAAACCTATGATCAAACTGTGGAGTACTTGAAGACTAAGGGGCTGCTTAAGTGAAAAATCTGTGTGTGCACCTGAATTGTCATCTAATTATGAAGCATTAGGTAGTAGTTAATGCTAAACTTTGGGTTGTACAAGCTGTTTTATGATAATGTTCTGCTAAGGTCCTTTCTACTAATATCCAAGTCCCACAAGTTTATCTAAGTGCTTGCATTAGAAAGAATCATAAAAAATTAACTACATTTAAAACTCTATGCTTTAAAAAAAAGTACTATTAATAAGGGAATGGCAATGCTTTAAGACCAATCAAAACTGACAGTGTGTACGTGTGAAAGATGAGAAACTAAAATCGTGTAAAACTGAAAAATCTGTTTGTCATACTAGAGGGATTTTAGTTGATCTGTTTATGAGTTGCATGCCTCATTTTTACCGCATAGTAAAAGAACTATCGTGGCTCAGTGACAGATTCAATTGGAAGCAAGGTCCCTCTACTTGAGTAGGGATAGTTTGCCACTGATTCCTTCTTCTATGCCTTATCGTAGAAGTCCAATATAGTGCCTGAACAATGTCCCTCATAGAAGGTCTTTTTCGGGGGATAGGTTTGATGCATTTGTAAGCAAGGGCAGCCATATCATTGAGTCCTTTCACATCAAATTTTCCTTCAAGACGAGTATCTGCAATGTCTCCCCACTCTCCATCACCCTCTGCACCAATCGCTGCCTATTCACATGACACAGAAAGGAAATAGTAATGTGATATTATTGGCGATAGCATACACTGAAACAAAAAGACAGTGAGAGAGACATATCTTACTAGTGCAACATATTCCATAAGACCTTGTTGAGGACTCCTGCCAGAAATTAGTTCAAAGAGCAACACTCCAAAACTATACACATCACTTTTCTTCGTAAATTTCCTTGTTGACATGTACTCAGGATCTAGATATCCAAAAGTTCCTTTGATTTTAGATGAATGTGAACCAATCATCTCCTGTCTTGAAAGTCCAAAGTCAGCAACCTGCGCAGCAGCGGAATGCAACTTTCAAGAATCATCCAGGAACATCATATCTAGCAGTCATAAATTGAAACTTGATCATCTTTTACTGACTCAAAAGTTTCGGCAAAAAAGCTCTCCTATTTCACAAGATTAAAGGGTTGCAAATACGCCTTCGAACTTTACAAAATATCAGGCTAAGCAAACCAAGTTTCACATACTCTGGCTCTCATGGAATGGTCCAACAGTACATTGGAAGACTTGATGTCATGATGCACAACCGATGGAACAGCCTGTCATAGGAAAACGAATAAAATTGAATAAGATATTCGCATGAACAACTTCTTGAAACATTTTCAAAGTGATCTTACTTAATCATACCCCAAAATGAAGATATTCCAGTCCCCTTGCAACATCTAGAGCCATTTGGACCCTCAAATCCCATCTCAAAGGCTCACGTTTTCATCTGCACTAGCCAAAAATGTAATAGAAGTGTGTTAAGATGAAATAGTACTTAACTAGAAACAGACTGCTACATATGATGTCTAGTTATTTGTGTTACTTGAAGAACTTGTTAACTAGTTTCTTGGTGTCATACCGTATAAATGCGAAAAAAGACTACCATTACTCATGTAAACATAAACAAGCATGTGTTGGCCTCTTTCTGCACTGTATCCAACCAGGTTCACTAGGTTCCTGTGGTGCAATCGTCGGAGCAATATAACCTAAGAAACAAGGTCATGAAAAGATCAATATGATATACATGTTTCTGTTAATTTGTCAATTCGTTTTCATTTACAGTACCTCTGCTGAAAATTCCATCTCCCCTTGACTTGAATTTGTATCTAGTACTTTAACAGCAACAGTCTCCCCAGTTGCCATCTGAGCTTTATAAACATGACCAAATCCCCCTTTGCCTATTGTTGTACTAAAATCATGTGTTGCTCTTTGTAAATCTCTACAACAACCCAGTTTTATTTACTAGTAAGACAAATTTCAAAATACATACAAAATACATAGACAAAGTGAATAAACAGACATTTTTATTTAAAAAAATTAGAGTATCAAACATACTTGAAAGCATACTTGCGTATTCCACTGTCTGAGGCGACACTCTTCCTCTTAAGCCCTTCAAGGCACTGAGCCATGTTACTCCATCCAGATGTTCTAGGCAAATCTTGAACAGTGGTGGAATCCGGCATTGCTGCACCCGAATTCAGCCCCTTTGCTTGGATTGGAAGCCTTGCTTTTCTAGGACAACTTAACTCATCTGTCGTGTTACATGACTTCTGACACATCAGGCAGCAGGTTATTGATAAAGCGATAACTACTCCAACAAGTAGTCCTGCAGGAATTCCAGTAACCAGCCCCCACAGGATACCGTCCATTTCCTTCAGCCTGAATTAATCATTCCAGGTTTTGAATTTCATTGACAGGAAGATCTGAGAAATATAGCAAATTTGTCAACCTTTTGAGAAACAATGAACCTATAGCATTAAATGGTTGTCACAACTATGTTCAACAGAGAAAAATTGGATAGAATGGAGCTATTACACAACAAAATATTCATGCAAAGAGAGTTAGTTTACTTGCATACCTTGTAATTTTCTCTAGTTACTATAAACTTGACACAAACCTGAACCACATTAGAACAAAAAAGATTTAAAAGAAAGTAAAAACATATTTATTAGCAACTGAATCAGAGGTTACAATTTTTTTTTTTTAATTGGTTAATTTATTCTTGATAATTCTTGTTTCTTATTTTGTATTTTTATAAAGATTTAATATTCCTTTAATGGCAGGAAATTGTTTAGTTGAGAAATATAAGATTAACTTTCCATGTAAGAAAAGTAACAGCCTAACAGATCACTCTATATGGAAGTCACTTGGCCAATTATACAGGGAACACTTTTATTACACCGTGTTTTTTGTTCCATACTTCAAAATGTCAATTTGAAACCACTCCCTGTCAGTAGCTGAACTTTTTTAATTTGTAAGGGTATTGCAACAAATTAGTTAAAAAATCTCATTTGATTTTGAAATTTTGGTTTAAGATTTGATTATTTCAAAATTATCTTCCCATGCTTTTTATTTGAATAATGCTAGATTTTTCAAATTTTTTGTCCAAATTCATGCTCAAATGATATGACATGTGAGTCACACGTCACATTATTTGAGCATGAATTTTAAAAAACATTTGAAAAGTCTAGCATTAGTTTTTTTGTTTTTTTCAAAACGTAATATTTGAGGTAGTTACATGAAAATATGTTTTCGTTTTTCCTTAAAAGGAAAAAAACATGACAAAAAGAAGTTGGTTCTATTGTGTGCTCTTCGTATTTACACCTTCAAAAAATTATGAGTTCGATTTAGTGTTTCCTTTCCAAATCCAGAATTATTATATTTTTTTAAAAAAAGAGAAAAATAATTCAAACACGGTGAGATTGGTGGATTTTTTTTTTTTAAAAAAACACCATTTATGGCAGAGCAACTAAAATTTTAGACTATTATTTTAAATAAACATTCTTTTATCACTAAACTACATTTGACGATGAGATTGTTAGGGTTAAAACAATTAGTTTTTTCTTTTCTTATTATTATTATTTTTTATAATTATGTTTATGAATGGAAATTATTTGATGAGTAGCAATGCTTTTGTGTAACTTTTTTATTTCGAATTTTCTTTAAAAGGAAAAACCTCTTTATTTTGTAGAAAATAAAAATTAAAAAAAAAATCATTTTATGGATGTCAAAAAAAGTATAATTAAATTTGGATTGATATATGATGAGCCATTAAACAATTAAGAAAACCTAGGCCAAGGGTTTTTGGGTCGTTTATTATTATTATTTTTTATCTAAATACTGAACAATACTTAAACTTATTGAAAACTAAATAGTGGTTAAAATTTGAAATCTGAATAATATGTTTGTTTTTCTTTTTCTTATCTTAAGATTTTTAAGAGATTATTTGTTTTTTCTGTTTATAATTTAATAGTGTTCAATTGCACCAATTAAATTATTTTTGTTTATTTTTTTAAGTGGTAAGAGAACTTAAAACTACTCAAATACAATTGAATGAATATGCGTGTGTGTCTATATATATATATATATATGAGGGTATAGATACAGTTTTTAAGGAGTGTAAATATGGCCTCTCTATAATTAATTTTGGATTGATATATATATATATATATATATGAGGGTATAGATACAGTTTTTAAGGAGTGTAAATATGGCCTCTCTATAATTAATTTTGGATTGATATTTGATGGGCCATAAAACAATAAAGAAAACATAAGCGAAGGGCCTTGAAAGAGAGGCTGGGCTTTCGCCTTCTCTTTGAAGAGGAGGCCAACCCAATAAAAAAAGAAGGCCGGCAAAACAGGCTTGCTATGAAGACGAGTGAAGAAGACAATGATACTCCTGGCCTCATATAATGTTTTTCGAAAAAAGGAAAGACCTCCAGCTAATTGTTTGATAAAACTAAAGAGGGCCAAACGTTTTTAAAATGTATTTTTTTTTTCAGCTAATTTACGCCAAAAAAAATAAAATAAAATAAATGAGTGGTAATTTTCACCTATTAATTTTGAAGAAAAGCTTAAATACATTCAATGTAGATATCTTAATAATTTAAGGGCATGACAATAATATAAATCTTTCATATAATTACATGAATATCTCACATAATAATACTTTATGCTCATATGCCATGATCTTAAATGGTTAAAGGGTATATGTTAGATGTATTGAAACTTTCTCTTAGTTTTAATTTACATTGAAAATTACTATTTAATTATTCTCAATTTTATCTTTAATTAGATTTAATAGATACATTGATTAATTGTAAGAACAACAGTAAAAGAATTATAAATGTTTTCATACTTTCGCTTTACAAACTATTTTCTAATCTAAATTTCTTATTTCTTGGTTTCATATTTTTTGTTTTGTATTCCATCCTTCGATATCTAGGCAAGTTTGCAAGTGGATTTATAGGTTTTGTTATGTTTAAGCGTGAATTTTATTCCCCAATAAAATTTCGTTGTTTTTCTTCATTTAATTTCTTAGGAAGGAAATTTTCGAGTTGTAGGATGTGAAAGTGTCAAAAATAATGAAGAAAGAAAGAAGTGTGTGAGAAGAAGTAAGTGAATGTGGATTTATTTACAAAATTATTACATACAAGAAACCTAAATAAGGGGATTTAAAAATAAATAATCAGACTCTATATTTACAAATTGAAATTTTTTAATTTTAGTAATTTTAATAGAGTGTACTCACTAGAAAGTGGAAATCTAGTCACTCAAGATAAAAATGGAGAGATAAAATACATAATGTAATTAGGTAGTCTAATTTACTAAAAGTGAAGAATCATTACAAAGAATTATGATAATACAAGTGTACTTTGAGCCACTGATCAACACTAGGCAAAAATCAAACAAAGATTTCACATCATTTTATGAACCATAAACATGAAATATGCATGCAAGCTATGAATTCCATTAGAAATCGTAATTAAATTGCACTCTTTTTTTTGTATTAATGTACTGAAGAATGAAGATTTCAAAAAAAAAAAAAAAAAAAAAAAACAGTGAACATTGTGAAGGGAAAACAATGACTCTTGAATCATTATTTGTACAGGAATCCCAACAATGTAAAATGAAAGGGGCAATGTAAATTGAATGAGCAACGTAAAATGAGAATCACCAATCTTAAATTAAATCCGCAAAATGTTAAGGCATGCTGTCGTTAATTAGATAATCACACTAAAATAAAATTAATGACTTATTATACACTAATGCCTCCTCTCTCTAATTAAAGATAGTGAACGAAAGGGTATATTAGTAATTTAAAATCATTATGAATATAATAATTTTTATTTTAAAAATAATAATAATAACTTTTGAAGAACAAATCATCCAAAATCTAGAAGGATTTCATCAAGAGGAGATTCATGCGAACCCCATCCCCGAGTGTTAGTAGTGATGAGGAGGTTGTGGTGGACATCTCCACCATCTGTTGTTGATGGAAATGTCCTCCCTTTCTTGTTTATTTAGTTTTGTGAATTAAATTATATCATCTTATTATTATTATTATTATTATTATTATTAAAGTATTTCGGTCATACTTGGTCAACTCAGTCAAAATGAGATTTCAATGTATAATGTGTGATTAGACGGAGAGGGTGTTACAGGGTCAACTATGGGCCTGTACGGGAGGGAGGACTACCCCTGACCCATTATTTTGGAGTGTTACTATTCTTATTATTTTGGTTTTGTTGAAAACTAACCCTTTTTGGATGACCCTGATGAGAAGTAACCGTTCTTTTTTTAATCTTTCCAGCATAACTTTTTTCGAACAAAAATACCCTTAATAGTGAGAAGAATTACCATTGACCCATTTTCAACTGACTCATTTTTCAACTAACCCATTTTTGTATCCTCTCATCCCTCTCTTCTTCTTCTTTTTTTTTTTTTTTTTTTTTTTTTTTTTTTTTTTCTTTCTTTGAGATGGTTCTGGTTCTAGGTCGCGAACCCAGAACTAGAGATGGTTCTGGTTCTGGGTCGCGAACCCAGAACCATTTAGTTCTGGGTTTGACTGCCGAACCCAAAACCAGATGGTTCTGGGTTTGCGACCCAGAACCAGAACTATCTCTGGTTCTGGGTTCGGCACCGATCCCAGAACCACCATCTGTTCTTCTGTGTTTTTTTTTTTTTTGTTTATTAATGTTATAATGATTTGATAATGTTGTTATTGTTGTGGGAGATGATGATGTTGATGAATTGGATTGATGATGTTGATGAATTGTGAGAGATTATGGATTTTGATATTGAAGAAATGGGAGGGCAATTTTGTTCAAAAAATAATAATAAAGTCAGTTTTGATAATTCAGAAAATTAAAAGTGTAATTTTATAATTTTAGAAAATATTTTTAAGAGCGCTTCTTGGGTAAGAAGCACCCTCTATGATAAATATTGTAATTAGGAAATAACCCTAAAATTTTGTTTAATTATGAATCTCACCCTAAATTTTCAAAAAATAATAATAAGGTCAATTTTGATAATTTAGAAAACTAAAATGTAATTTTGTAATTTTAGAAAATATCTTTAAGGGCGCTTCTTGGATAAGAAGTGTCATCCATGATAAATATTATAATTACGAAACAACCTCAAAAATTTGTTTAATTATAAATCCCACCCTGAATTTTCAATTAAGGTTGGAAATTTCAACCTCGAGGTTGGGATTCCCAACCTGAAAGTTAGGATCGGTAGGGAATCTCAACCTTGAGGTTGGAAATCCCAAACTTAAATAAACATGTAAAGTTGGGATTCTCAACCTTTAGGTTGGGATCTCAACCTAAAAGTTGAGAATCTCAACCTTAAGGTTAGGAATCCCAACTTTGAATAAATATCTAAAGTTGGGATTCTCAACCTTTAGGTTGGGATCCCAACCTAAAAGTTGAGAATCCCAATTTTGGATATTCAATTCTGTTTGGGATTCCCAACCTATAGGTTGAGATTGATTGCAAAAAAGACTCATTAAGGGTATTTTTGTCCATTCATGCTCTTTTTTATACTATAAAAAATAAAGGGTTATTTTTGGAGTTGAACTTTCCAAATGGGTCATTTTATCCATTTTCTCTATTATTTTTTATTTAAATGTCCAGATTTTCTATATGCTTGGTAGTTAAGGGGCTTAAAGCTGAATTTATAAATCCTTAGATCTAAAATTTATTTAATTTTGCAGCTCATAGCCCAAATATGAAAATACATTATGACATTATCTAAGCCCTAAAATCTTTATCAAGTTTATAGAATACTTGAATTTTGTACACGACTGTATTTTGTCTTTTGATATATTTTTTTTCTTTTGACAAAATTATAAAACATGTTAATATTTATATATAATTTTTAGCGACATATGCACTGAGCTTTTCAAAAGTAAGGGTCAACATTTGGCTGCTAGTGTGGAATAAAACCATTTGTTGCACGTGAATGTCATTTTTTGATTAACGAAATATATATATATATATATATATAAATTATTTAGTCATAAATCAAATTCTTCAGTTTTTGCTTTTCAAGTTTCGATTGTTTACTATTCTTTTTAATTGTCCATTAAAAATAAGGGGGATGTCACTTCAATATTTGTGAAACATGACAATGATCAACGACCATTGGCATTAAAAAATTGGATTTTTCTGCTAGTACAAAGAAATTTTAGAAAATGACATTAAATTTTTCTTTCACAATATATTAACTTGTAATGATATTAACAAATAGGATAAAAATGAATTTGTTATTGATTATGAAGGTGAAAATTTTGGAAAAGTTGATGAAGTGTGCATGAATAATTACCCTATACGGATTCATTTCTCATAGAATAGTGAAACATATTTCCAAACCAGAGACCAAGCCAGCTTCATCAAATTTGGGGCCCTGGGGCACAGCAAAAAAAAATAAAAAGAAAATATTGTGATTAACAAAAAAATTGAGGTAAAAATCAAATAAAGCCAGCTTCCCTATGCCCAAAATCATATTTCATCTCCCATAATCTAATCCACTACAGTAGATAAACAACGATACTAAAAATTTCATACACCGATATTCATCATTTAGAAGAGATAGTAGCTAGTATATTACCTTAAACACAAATTAATAGATTAGTGTCTTTCCAATACTGGTTAGTAGTTCAATTATCGTATTAAATGTTTCAATTAGTTAAAGTACTGTACACTTTATTGGTACCAAGATACATGTACTGATATACATGGCGTATAAAGGGTCTTCCTCTAAATAATTTCTAATATCAGTCAATCACACTTGTTAAACTATAAAATGTTAAATGTTAATGACCTCAGATGTTAGAACAATAGTATTGCTTGCTGTCTCAAGGTGATTGGACCACATCACCGGTCAGTTAATTACATGTATATATAAATGGAAACAAAAGCAATAGAGATGTGTCTTCAGTTTTCTCAGCATAACACTTTCAGAGCATAGCTTTCTTTTCTTGCTTTTCTTGCATTTACTATTCTTGTTTTTCTACATGGTATCAGAGCCCTAAAGAAGAGTATTCACTGCAATCATTGATTCATCACAAGAAACCAACACTGGTTCAAGTATGGCACATCGATCACCACAAGCAGAAACTCAACAATTGAAATCTCAAGGTAATCCTTTGTACTCAAACCTAAATTTCAAGCTTCCAATCAAGTTAGATAGGAATAATTACAATTTTTGGAGATTGCAAGTCTTACCTGCGATTAGGGCATTTGACTTAGAAGATTATGTGTTGCAACCAAAACCTGCACCACCGAAGTATATTACGATGTGTTCTAGTGAATCTGGATTGAATGAGGAAGTAGTGAATGAGAAATTTGTTGAATGGAAGAAGATAAATCAGTATATTGTGTGTTGGTTGTTTTCGACCTTAAGCGAATCAATCTTTGGATAGATTACACATTGCACAACCTCACATGAAATTTGGTCCACTCTTGAAAGACTTTATGCTCAACAATCTAAGGCTAGGGTTTTGCAAATCAAAACTGAAATGCATGCACTCAAAAAGGGGGTAATGTCTGTTAATGACTATATAATGAAAATGAAAAACTTAAGTGAGAGTCTTACAGTGGCTGGTTTGAATATTAGTGATGATGATCTCATTTCACACATTTTGGGAGGCTTAGGACCAGAGCATGATCCTGTAATTGTGGCAGTAACATCGAAATCTAAGTCTATCACTCTTCAGGAGGTGCAGTTTATGCTCATGAACTATGAGACTAGGCTTAACCAGCATAATACTGCAGCAAGTTTTGACATGAGTGGAGCAATGACAAATGCTGTCTATGATGGAAATTCAACACACAAAAATAGTTTTAGAGGCTCAAATTTTAGAGGGGGAAGGTTTAGAGGCAGAGGAAGAAACAGATTTGGTAGAACTCTATCAAGGATTGTATGTCAGTTGTGTGGAAGACCAGGTCATGTGGTTTTAGCCTGTTATAAACAATTTGATCAAGCTTTTCAGGGTCCGTCCTTATAGAGTTTACAGTCTCAAAGTCAGCAAAATTTCCCACAACAATCTTTTGGCGTGAATAATGCTTTAGCACAAGCCTTTTTAAGTCAAATTATGGTGCCTTCACAGCATCAGATGGGTTCTAATCTGTACACTCAGGGAAATCAATATGCTGGAAACTATCAAAGTGTGCCATATCCAACTCAGTCAGAGCCAAGTGTCTATTATGCCTCACCAAGCACAGTTACAGACCTAACTTGGTATATGGATGGTGGTGCCTCAAACCATGTTATAGCGGATGTGAATAATCTTGTAAGCATAAAGGCAGATTTCAAAGGCAATGAAATGCTCACTGTAGGTAATGGTGCTAAACTTAATATCTCTCATGTAGGTTCAGCTGTAATTGGCATACACTCAACACCAAAAGCCCATTTGTTCCTGAATAACATATTGCATGTACCCTCAATTACTAAGAATTTACTTAGTATTTCTCAATTTACCAAAGATAACAATGTGGTGGTTGAATTTCACTCAAATTTGTGTGTTGTTAAGGACAAGAGAACAAGGAGAATTCTGCTGGAAAGAGGTTTGAAAAATGGCCTCTACCAGCTTGACATCACTCCTGGCAGTCTCAAGTCCACTTCTGTCAAATCTGGTCTGTCACAAAAAGCTGTTGATACTGATTTTTCTTTTGTTAGTACTAGTTTTACTTCAAAGACAGATTTTCTACATTCATTTTGTTGTGATAATCTTTGCTACAATTCTTCTTGTTGTACAAATTGCATTACTCATTCTAGTGACAATTCAAAGTATTGTGAAATAAATAAAATACCTTGTGATCAATTTGTTTCGGCTTCTGCATTTTATGTTCATAATAATGGTTCAGGTGTGAGAAAGTTTTCAAAGTCTCAAACTGAGTTGCTTGAGTGGCACACAAAATTAGGTCATCCTTCTTTTCCTATACTTAAACAAGTTCTTAGATCATTGAATAAACCTTGTACATCACCCTATTCTTTGGATTTTTGTGATGCTTGTCAATGTGGCAAACAACACCAACTTCCTTTTAGATCATCCAAAACAAAATATGAACCTCCTCTTGATCTCATATATACTGATGTTTGGGGTCCCTCACTATATATTTCTAGTCAAGGCTATAGGTATTATGTTTATTTCATAGATGCCTATAGTAGGTATACTTGGATTTTTCCTCTTTCTTCAAAATCCCAAGTTAAAGAAATCTTCATTCACTTTCAAAAATTAGTAGAAGTAGCCTTTGAAAGGAAAATCAAATGTGTCCAAAGTGATTGGGAAGGTGAATATAGGTCTCTTGCAACCTATCTCAAAAATCTTGGAATAGTTTTTAGACACCCATGTCCTTACATACATCAACAAAACGG
This sequence comes from Litchi chinensis, assembly GCA_019925255.1. Taxonomy (NCBI): domain Eukaryota; kingdom Viridiplantae; phylum Streptophyta; class Magnoliopsida; order Sapindales; family Sapindaceae; genus Litchi; species Litchi chinensis. The sequence continues at coordinate 24,246,969 of CM034469.1, read as the reverse complement.
TACACCCGAAAGGAAGCATAGACATATTGTTGAAGTAGGACTTACCCTTCTTGCTCAAGCTAACCTACCATTGTCTTTTTGGTGGGAAGCATTCCATACAGCAGTATATCTAATCAATAGATTGCCTACTCCTCTTCTAGATTACACATCACCTTCTCAAAGATTATTTCATATTTTTCCAAACTACACTTTTTTAAAGACTTTTGGGTGTGCTTGTTTTCCTCTTTTGACACCTTATAACTCTCACAAGTTTGCATTGCATTATTCAAAGTATGTTTTCTTAGGATACAGTCCAGATCACAAAGGTTATAAGTGTCTTCATCCAAGTGGCAGACTTTATATTTCAAGAAATGTTGTTTTCAATGAAAAAAATTTTTCCATATCAAGTTTTGTTTTCAAACTCAAAGCTTTGTTCAACAGTTCAGTCTTCAAATGATTTATCATTTTTGATATCAAATCAGTTAAGTAAATTTCATACACTACCATTGTTATCAAAATCAAGTCAGCATAGCACCATACCTTTTACCAAGCCAAATACTTCATCTGTTCCCATTCAAATTCATACACAAAAACAGTCCTCACACCACATGATAACAAGGTCAAAGTCAGGTATTCATAAACCTAAACTTCATTTAGCTACTACTAGCACAATTACAGCTGAACCTACCTCAATTAGTGAGGTATTACATTCACCACAGTGGAAATCTGCAATGGATGCAGAATATAAGGCCCTAATGGATAATAATACTTGGCATTTAGTACCAAGAACTAATGACGTGAATGTCCTAGGAAATAAGTGGGTATTTAGGACTAAACTCAACTCAGATGGCAGTATTCAGAGACACAAAGTAAGGTTAGTAGCTAAGGGCTACCATCAAACTATAGGGGTTGATTACTTAGAAACTTTCAGCCCGGTTGTGAAATTCAGTACCATTAGAGTGGTCTTGTCATTGACTGTTGTTAAAGGTTGGGAGATTAGACAATCGGATTTCAATAATGCCTTCTTGACTGGTGATCTTCAAGAGACAGTTTACATGCTCCAACCAGAAGGATATGTCAGCAGTACTCATCCTCATCATGTGTGTAAATTGACCAAATCCCTTTATGGCTTAAAGCAAGCTCCTAGAGCTTGGTATGATAAACTGAAAGGGGCTTTACAAACATGTGGTTTTAAAAATTCTAAAGCAGATACATTGCTGTTTCTCTACAAAAGAGGGGCTGATTTGATCATTCTATTGGTCTATATGGATGATATACTCCTGATAGGTAGCTATCCTTCTCTTGGTGCTCAAGTTGTGCATGATCTCAATCATCATTTTGCTTTAAAGAATTTGGGGTCACTTAGCTATTTTTTGGGGTTTGAAGCATTAAGAACAGTTGAGGGCATTTACTTAACTCAGCATAAGTATGCTTTAGACTTGCATAAGAAGACCAACGTGACAAGTTGTTCACCTTGTCCCTCTCCTATTAGTACAGGAACAAAGTTACAAAAAGGTGATGGAGAACCTTTCTCAAACCCAACTTTATATAGGAGTACAGTAGGTGCTCTCCAATACCTTACTAACACAAGACCAGACCTCTCATTTGTGGTAAATCGGTTTAGTCAGTATTTAGCCTGTCCAACCACAATTCATTGGCAGCTGTGTAAAAGAGTTCTAAGATACATTAAAGGAACACTAAACCATGGTCTTTTCTTTAAGTGTTTCTCATCTTCTTCTTTACAAAATGATCTGTATATTGAGGGATTTTCTTATGCTGATTGGGCTAGCAACTTGGATGATCGAAAGTCAACAAGTGGCTGGTGTATTTTCTTTGCAAATAATTTGGTTTCATGGAGCTCTAGAAAGCAGACAATGGTGGCAAGGTCTAGTTGTGAGGTTGAGTTTAGAAGCTTGGCTCAAGTAGAAGCAGAAATCATTTGGTTGAAGGCACTGTTATCCGAAATTGGTATTTCACTAGCTCATCCTTCTATTCTGTGGTGTGACAATACCAGTGCAGGTTCATTAGCTAAAAATCCAGTTCATCATTCTCGTAGCAAGCATATTGAACTCGATTTGTATTTTCTTTGTGACAACATTGAAGCTAAAGTTCTAGATGTCCGATATATTCCAACAGCAGATCAGCCAACAGATCTCCGTACCAAACCTCTTGCTATCAACAGGTTTGAATGTCTAAAGAGCAAATTCATCTAGGATAAACCCAGATGAATTTGAGGGGGGCTGTTAAACTATAAAATGTTAAATGTTAATGATCTCAGGTGTTAGAACAATAGTATTGCTTGCTTTCTCAAGGTGATTGGATCACGTCACCAGTTAGTTAATTACATGTATATATAAACTGAAACAAAAGCAATAGAGATGTGTCTTCAGTTTTCTCAGCATAAACACTTTTAGAGCATAGCTTTCTTTTCTTGCTTTTCTTGCGTTTACTATTCTTATTTTTCTACAGCACTACACACATATACAAACAAGTCTGCTTGGATTTTTGATTGCATTGCAACTAAAAAAGAGAGTAGTATTGTGTCCATTAATTAAACAAGGCTGCTGCACTACACAAAGCTACATTAGGATTAAAACATTTTTAAGCGTTCTACTTAATTGAGTTTAAGTCACTAATTTTTTTTTTTCTTTTGAAACTAATTTAAGTCACTAATTGATTATATAAGAAGGATACAAAGAATTAGCATTTTTAAAGTTGGAACTAATTGTTGTTATCGGTGCCGCTGGGGTGATCAAAATCCATGTTTGATTTGAAAAATGAGTATTTGTCTTGTTAAGGGATTGATATATACAATTTATTACATACCTAATTTATGTCGATTAATTATCTCACGAATTTTCAAACAACCTCATGTAACTCGTCAAACTTTATACACAGTAATTTTACTTTCATTTTTTTTTTTTAATGAAAAATAGTACTTTAAAGAAGTGAAAATCCAAACAAATAGCAAGAAAAAGTGAGCTTTTAAATTTGCAATAAAATACAAAGTTAATTTTTTTTTTAATATTATTAGTTTGCCAACTAAAAAGTTGTTCGTGAGAGAGCTAATGGTGCTAAAAGATTCAGTTTGATTTTTGTATGTTAATTTAAAATAAGAAAATTACAATTGAGCCTATTGGTTTGAAAATAATTACAGACAGTCATATTTTGCTGTTTATTACAATTTATTACCCTACTATCATTAGAATTTCTCCATTAAAATTAACTGAGATAGGGGTAATATGATCTTTTGATCTAGCAGAAAATGAGGTTGTTTGATGATGATGCTGACTTTTGATGGTTGAAGATATTAGGTTTTGATGATGTTGTTGTTTGATGATGATGTGGGCTTTTAATGATGTTGAGTTTTTAATTTTTGGGGATTGGTTGAAGATGATGTTTGAAGAAGTTGATATTTGGGTTTTATTGAAGAATGGTGGTTTGATTGAAGATGATGTTTGGGGTTTCACTGAAGATGATGTTCGAGTTTGATCGAAAATTGGAAGCTAGAAATATTTTTTTTTTTTTCAAATTAATCTCTGTGAATTTTTTTTTCTTTTCAATTATTTTTAATTTTTAAGATTATTTTTTAAATTAATCGTCATCGTTCATTTTAAGATAAATTGTGAAGATCTTATGAAAATTTTTTTATTTAATTTTTCATTTTTATTTGGTTTTATAATTTTTAATTATTTTTTAAATTTCTTTTTGAAAATAATGAAAAGGTGAGGACATTTTGATCTTTTTGTTAATTCACGGTTAACTCTAATGAAATTTCCTAATGGTAAGGGGTTTATTGTAGTTGATATCAAAAGTTGGCTCCGCTTGTAATTACTTTCAACTGGTAGGTTAAAATATAATTTGCTCATTTAAAATTCATACTTTTTGTAGTGTTAGGGAAAATTAAACACCCTTTCAAGAAGTCAATTAAGACTGGTGGAAGTTGGGATAACCCAACCGTAAACTCTTTAAGCTCAAGCATTCATTATTGGATTGGCAAACCTTGGCTCTAATTTGGGATTGTAATAAATGGATGAACTTTTTTTGTTGTTTGCGGGAAGCAAAAAATATCTCTCTCTTTTTTTTTAGGCCAACGGTCCATTTACATGACCGCAATAGGTGAGCTGGAACGAAAACATTAATTTGTAAGTGAAAAATATATACCTATTCACCGGGTATTAAAAAATATATATATTAAAACTAAAACTAAATGGATAAATGTGTCAAACAATGAATTTGTGAGAATATTTTTCTATATTACATTCTTCTCCAACAAGGAGCTATTATATAGATACAATTCAAAGAACAAAACAGGAAACTACCTATCTTATAAAGGAAACTAAGGATTCTTATAATCAATTACATTTACACAATGGATGGTCAACTAACAGGATATCTAGAATCAATTACAATCAGCTAATTAATAGTAATCACTCCTCATATTCAGCTCATGCAGACACTCCCCCTCAAGTTGGAGCATATATATCTATCATGCCCAACTTGTTGATTAAAACATGGAACACTTTTCCTGAAACAGCTTTTGTGAGTACATCGGCCAATTGGTTTTCGGACTGAACAAATGGAAACTGGATAAGTTTTCGATCAAGATTCTCTTTGATAAAGTGACAGTCAACTTCAACATGTTTGGTGCGGTCATGTTGTACAGGATTATGTGCAATCTCAATAGCTGCCTTATTATCACAATGAAGATTCATAGGTTTCATGTGTTTGAACCCCAAATCTTTCAATATATTTCTAATCCACAACAACTCACACACACCATGGGCCATACCCCAAAATTCTGCTTCTGCGCTTGACCTTGCTACGACTTTTTGCTTCTTACTTCTCCAAGTGACTAAATTTCCTCCCACAAATGTAAAGTAACCAGACGTGGACCTTCTACTCGTTTGATCCCCTGCCCAATCTGAGTCAGTGTACCCTTCTATGTTAAAGATATTATTTTTGGAGAATAGCAAACCTTTTCCTGGAGCACTCTTCAAGTATTTTAGGATTCGATAAACAGCATTCATGTGCTCTTCACTTGGTGCATGCATGAACTGACTTACAACGCTTACTGCATAAGCTATATCAGGCCTTGTGTGTGACAAATAGATTAATCTCCCAACCAATCGTTGATAACGACTCTTGTTTGTTGGAATTTGATTTGGATACTCTCCAAGCCTGTGATTCATCTCTATGGGTGTTTCTACCGGTTTGCAAGCAAGCATACCTGTTTCAGTTAAAAGATCAAGCACATATTTCCTTTGTGATAAGGAAATTCCATGTTTTGATCTTGAGACTTCGATCCCTAAGAAATATTTTAGTTGGCCAAGGTCCTTCATTTCAAATTTTGTGGCCAAATACTCTTGCAATGCTTTCATTTCACCTCGGTCATCACCCGTTAAAACCATATCATCAACGTACACAATTAAGATTGTTACCTTCCCTGCTTTGTGTTTTATAAACAAAGTATGATCTGAATTACTTTGTTTATAACCAAACTCCTTCATTGTCTTTGAGAATCTCCCAAACCAAGCTCTCGGTGACTGTTTCAACCCATACAATGATTTTTTTTTAACTTGCAGACGTCACCACTACATAGAGATCTACATTTTATTCCAGGTGGCAAATCCATGTAGACTTCTTCCTCTAAATCTCCATTAAGGAAAGCATTTTTAACATCAAATTGTTGCAAAGACCAATCTCGATTAGCTGCTATGGATATAATAATACGGATTGTGTTGATTTTGGCTACCAGTGCGAAAGTCTCTTGATAATCCACCCCGTATTTTTGCGTGTATCCTTTTACAACTAACCTCGCTTTATATCTATCAATACTGCCATCCGCTTTGAGTTTAACTGTGAACACCCATCTACATCCAATTGTTTTTTTTCCTTTGGGTAATGGTACAAGTTCCCAAGTTGCATTCCTTTGTAAAGCCTCCATCTCCTCATTCATTGCCTTTGTCCATTTCGGATCCGTCAATGCATCCTGCACACTACTAGGAATAGATACAGAGGATAATTGATTAATAGTAAATGCATACGATTCAGATAATCTATAGGTGGACATATGGTTGCTAATTGGATACTTAGTCTTGGCTTTTGGATCAGGTTCATATTGTTTCTTTGGTACTCCCTTATTAGACCTTTGTGGGTACTTAGAAGCTATATTTTCTGCAAGACTAGGTATGTCATTAGACACATTAATGATGGGATTTGAGATTACCTGAGGGAAGACATTCTGGGTCGATTCTTCAGTTAATTGTGTAGACATTGGCAAATCTTGGATTTCTTCCAGCTGATCAGAAATGTTGGGAGCACTTGATTCACTTGTGCTTATATTTTTAGGAACAACATTGCAGTCTTGGTTAATGTTGCTCACAAAATCTTCATTTACTTCTTCTATTTCCATAAACTCATTACATACACTTTTTTTAACCATGTACTCTTCATTACAGCTCTCCCCCTGAAGAGAAGACTCAGAAACTTTCCCAGAATAATACGGCTCAAATTCGCGAAAAGCAACATCCAATGTCACATGAAGTTTTTGGGTTTGAGGGTCATAACACCTATATCCCTTTTGAAACTCTGAATAGCCAACAAAGACACACCTTTTTGCACATGGATCAAGTTTACTTCGTTGACTCTTGGGGATGTGAACATATACAGTACAACCAAAGACTCGTGGTTCAAGGTTTGGTAAGTGAGGAATAGAAAGTAAGGATTTCAGCTTTTGTTGGGGAGTTTGAAAATCAATAACTCTAGAAGGTATTCGGTTAATAAGATAAGTAGCAGATTGCACAGTCTCTCCCCAATAGAAGCGAGGCATGTTCATGCCAAAAAGAGAAGCACGAACAACTTCCAATAGCTGTCTATTTTTCCTTTCCGCTAACCCATTCTGTTGTGGAGTATAGGTGCAAGAGGTTTGATGACAAATCCCGTGGTGGCTTAGAAACTTGGCAAAGGTTGCATCCACAAATTCCTTACCATTGTCAGATTGAAGAACTCGGATATGCTTTTGGTATTGAGTAGCCACCATTTTATGATATTCCTGGAATGCTACAAAAACATCACTTTTATTCTTAAGCAAAGATACCCAAGTCATTCTCGTACATTCATCAATAAATGTAACAAAATAACGAGCTTTGGAAATAGAAGGAATTTTTGCAGGACCCCAAACATCTGAGTGGATAACCATAAAAGGTTCTGAACTTTTATTAAGACTTGGTAGATAAGAAATACGGTGGCTCTTAGCCAATTCACAAACTTCACACTAAAATCCTAAATCACTAACAACTGAAAACAAATGTGGTTGCAACTTCCTAAGATAACCAAAAGAAAGATGTCATAATCTTCGATGCCATAACCATATAGTCGCTCGAGCTTTGTCTACCCCACTAGTCTGATTCGCCTGACTTGATTTCAGCCCTCCATTTTCTGTTAAATCCAAATAGTAGAGTTTGCCTCGTCTAACACCATAACCAAGAATCTTCCGAGTTAGAATGTCCTGAAAAACACAAAATGAGGGCCAAAAGGTTACAGTACATGCTACAGTAGAGATAATTTGACTAACAGACAAGAGATTATATTCAAGGGATGGAACAACAAGCATTGTATCTAATGTAAGAGTGTCAGATAAAATGACAGAACCTTCTCCAGTAACAGGAGAGGTACTACCATTAGCTGTGGAGATGACAGATTGAGGAGACGACAAAATGGACTGCAATTGATGTGAGTCTCTAGTCATATGATCGGATGCACCTGTATCAATAATCCAAGTACTATTCTTAGAGTTTACAGAGAGAACAGACGTCTTACCAACAATACTTGGATGAGCAACATTTGCTACAGGTTGAGAGTGTTCTTCCTCAACAGAAGCCATCATAGCCTTTCCTGCAATTTGTTTTCAAGGTTTCTTTGTGAAATCCCACCAATCAGGATAGCCAATAATTTCATAACATCGCTGTTTTGAATGACCTGCTTCACCACAATGAGAACACACCAGCCCCCCAGATTTTCTAGTTGATTGGTTATTTCGATTTTTTGTGGATCCAGAGGCTGGTCCTTGATGAGTTTGATTAACCATCATAGCCGAACTTTCAGAGATTGTACGAGAACCTCCCATTGTCTGTTTCTGCTGGTACTCTTTCCGGACATATGCATACGTACTCTCCAAGTCAAGTTTCGGGTCTTTTCGCAAGATTTCACCACGAACTTGATCAAATTCGGGGTCAAGTCCACTTAGAAAAATATGAACTCGAAGCCTAGCCATCGCGGAATGCATTTGAACAACTCCTTCAACTGTCCCCTCTTGAGAGGTAGTCCTGTGATCAATTTCCTGAAAAATTGCAATAAGTTATAGTAAGTTGGTAGAGGGCGACCATTCTGTATGGTAGAGAATGATCTTTGATTTAATTCAAAGATACAGGTTTCATCCGATCCGTCATAAAAAGTTTTTGACACAGCATCCCATATCTCCTTGGCTGTAGGGAGATGAATAAATCGCTGCATCAATGACGGGTTCATTGAGTCAATAAGCCAACTCTTAACTTTATGGTTTTCTGTAATCCACTTGTCAAGGTTGGGGTCTCCTGGTGCTGGTTTTTTCGCTTCTCCGGTGAGATATCCAGCCTTGTTGCGGGCGCCAATACGCATCTCCATGAGTTGAGACCATAGTGAGTAATTGGTCTCGTCAAATGTGATTCCTGTAGGGAATGAAAAATTGTCATGGTGAACAACAATTTGTGGTGTTGGTTGTGAAAGTGGTAGGGCTGTTTCGATTGGTGCGATTGGAGTAATTTGTCCAGGTTCTGCCATAGGATTCACAGCAGATTTTTTTCCTGGTGGTGGTACTTAAAATACGAAATTTGAGAGAAAAAAAAATTAGAATCAAACTCGTTCTGATACCATGTCAAACAATGAATTTGTGAGAATATTTTTCTATATTACATTCTTCTCCAACAAGGAGCTATTATATAGATACAATTCAAAGAACAAAACAGGAAACTACCTATCCTATAAAGGAAACTAAGGATTCTTATAATCAATTACATTTACACAATGGATGGTCAACTAACAGGATATCTAGAATCAATTACAATAAGCTAATTAATAGTAATCACTCCTCATATACAGCTCATGCAGACAAAATGCAATAGAAAGTAATGATTAAATTAGAATTAAAGGAATACAATATCCCTCTAAGAGCAAACCAATTAGTAAAAGTTATAAGAATAGAGAATTAATGTACACATATGCATGAGGTGGGGAGTTCAACCTCTTTTATATCATTAACTTTTACCGCTAATTAATGTTGTTGTCCAAAGTTGATATACATGCATGTGTTTTGCTGCTTGGCTATATAATTAAACTTCGCAGAGCCTGCAATTAGTGCATATTCTCATAAACATTCTCTCATACTCTTTTGAATTATCACAAATATTGTAACTGAACAGCAGTTTCGCTAGTATTCCGAGATGAACTCTGAAGTCTGTTATATGCATACGAGCAAGGCAATCTGCCCATTATAAGCCTAACAATTGGAAATATGCATGATTCCTACAATCCCTTTCTAGCAAATATGAGGTGATGTTTATATGCTTAGTAGTTAAGGGGCCTAAAGCTGAATTTATAAATCCTTAGACCTAAAATTTATTTTATATTGCAGTTACATTATTATATTATCTATTATCTAAATCCTAAAATGTTTTGACGAAATTATTATCCACATAAAAAAATAAATTAATAAAGTAGGTTTTTATGTATATTTTTAAGTGACATGAAAAACGTGCCCAGTTTAGATTTTTGCAGTGACTCTTTGAAAAGTTAGTGTGGAATAAACCATTAGTTTTGTGTGGATGTCATTTTTGATTAATGATATATCAAAGTGTTTAGTTCTAAATTAAATTCTTCTTTTGTGATCTTTCAAGTTTCAACTGTCTACTATTCGTCTTTATTGTCCAATTTCAATTCAAAAAGAAAACGATATTGCTTCAATTTATGAAGTGAAAAAGTCAAACATAAAAGATATCAATTTGGATTTTTCTGCTAGTACAAAGAAATTTAAGAAAAAGACATTAAATTTTTCTTTCACAATAAATTACCTTGTAATGACCATAATAACAAATAGAATAAAAATGAATTTGTTATTGATGATGGAGGTGAAAATTTTGGAAAACTCGATGAAGTAGTGTGTATCAACAATTACCCTATACGAAGCTAGCTTCATCAATTTCGGGGGCCTGGGGTGGCATAGCAAAAAACAATAAAAAGAGAATTTCCGGGATTTTACCAAATCGTGGCCAAGTCTTAGCCAGATCATAGCTAGCCTAACCATATATTGCCCTGGTTGACCAAGTCATGGCCAGGTTCAAGCCAAAGTCTTGGTCCGATCTTGGTGGCCCAAATTTTTGCTACACCACAACAAAATATTGTATCTGTTACGATTTTTATAAGGAAAAAAGTGGATGTGAATTTGTTTACAAGAAAGGAATGTTTATATTATTCACTAGGGTCTATTTTGTCAATGTGAATCTGTTTAATGAGAATGCAATATTGTTTGATAAAATGCATGTCAAACTCAAATGGAAACAATAGTTAAGAAGAAGAAGACAGCCAATAATGGAGGTTTGAAATGTGTTCATCAAGTAAACAATAATACATAAGCTTCTACTCATACAAATTAATTGATCACATATATGTGATATCCCTGGAGTCTAGACGAAAATCCAGGAGATATATGCCAGCCTGTGCTAGGAATATCCAATGTAGTAAGGTATATGGTGAGGGAGAATGTTGTTGAACATTTGTTATCCTTCACATATTTTTAATTAAAAAAATCTTTCGTAATCTTTAATGTGATCTACACATTAAAGGAGTTAATACACAAAATTTGATGGCTAACATTCAACGACCTATGTAGGATTAAACTTCAAAATGGGCTAGAATACTTTTACAAAAAATTGTAGGGGATTTCCCTTATTTTTAAAACTTTCAAAACTTTCAGTTCACTTGTATTAACAATTTCTAAATTCACAAATAATATCCATATAGAGATTTTATCTCTCCACAAAACAATTGCATAACATTCCAAATATAACAAATATGACATAAAATATATAAGGACAAATAAGCCATACCCCATAATGTGCATATTAAAATGCATAGAATAAATATTTCAAAAAAACAAATGCATAGAATAATTTACTCAAATTTTGTATCATTTTGTTATTTGAAATTAGATTAACTAATGTTAAGTTAACGCTAATTTCCTATAACTTAAATTGATAGTAACCCCAAAACTTTAAAACAAAATAAAATATTTAAGTCCTTAAATTTCATAAAAACACATTTAATTTGTAAACTAATTGTTGATGTTAACGAAAAGATTGAGCCAAACTACAAATGTAAGTCAATAAACTAAACTTAGATTACTTTAAAGTTTCAAAATAAAATAAGATAATCGAATACATATTAGCCCTTGATAACATACCCCATTTGAAGATAAAAGCTCTTGAAAGTGAAAAATATACTGTTTTAAATATTGAGAATGCAAGAGAAATTGACTACTATCAAAAAGTGTCTTTTGTTGGTTCAAATCAAGCGAATCAAATATTAGAAATATGAATAGAAAAACGTTTAAGAACAAAATGACTTTTGCAAAAGTGATTGAAAAGGGTTTAAACTTATAATTTGTTTGAGATGGGGTAGGTAGGCCCAGGCCCTCCCTAGCACAACGTGCCCTCCATCCGAACATCACATCTGTCATCACTCCAATTATATTCACTCCAATAAAACTATAAATGTATTTGTGTAACTAGGCATGTAGTGTAATGTTTTACTAAAACTAAAGATTAGTTAGTAATAAGAAAAATTTATGATGATAAAATCTAAACGCAAGAGATCAACAATGCAGGCCAAAATCGAACAAAACAATTACATTTTAACATTATCACGTAAACTCCATTACAAAACAAAGTATTTGACATCATCATGTAAGGACCACCTAAACATGATACATGCAAGAGAGGAAACATTCAACAATTGAATTCCTGTAGTATTGATGTGAAAATTGAGGTGGGAAAACGATAACTCCAAGAAAAAGATACGTGCATCTAGGGGCGGATCTAGTATAAGGAGGGCCACATGCTCCCCCTAAATTTTATGAAAATTTATTAAATATATGTTGCTAATGATTAGATATTTAAATACGCCAATTTTTATATATAATTAATTAATTTAGATGTAAATATGATCACCAAATGTTTAATGGTTTGATGGTGGAGTCGTATTCGGGTGTTCGATCCTCACAACATGTGCTCTCTCTCTCTCTCTCACTTTGTGTATATATATATATATATATATATATATATAAAGGTAATGATCAGTGTGGGTGGGTTTGTTAGTATTTAAACTTGGGTTGCAAAAAAAAATAATATAGATATTTACCAACCAAGCAAATCTTCAAACTTGAAGTGTTTTGGCTCCAAAAACTTTTATAACCATGAACTAGGATTTTTTTTTTTTAATGAACAATTATTGTTAGTTATCGCATTTTTTTTATCACAAATTTTATCATATTTAAATAAATTATTTGCTAATTTTTCTTAAATTTTACGATCTTTTGGATTTCTTTCACATCTCGTTCATAATTTAGTGAATGTTATAAATTTATTTTCGTTCATTAGTGTTAGTGCATAAACTTACCGGTGTTTTAGTGTTATTACTCATTAAAATAATGGAGGTTGTCATAACCAAATTTTAAAAATAAAAGTATGTTTAACTAGATATGAATTATACCTCTATTTATAGTTTAAGTAGTTCGTATACTTTCCTTTCATATTCGTGATAGAAGTTTGAATTCTATAATGTATATTTAATAATATATGTCAAAAGTTTTCTCTCTCTTTATATGACAAATTTCACAAATAAAAAAACTCAAATGGATTACAATTGTTTTTATCTTAATTAATTTTTATTTTATTTTACTTTATTATAAAACCCCCTAATATAAATATTTGGGTCTATCATTGCATACATCACATCAATTTCACAGTATAAAATGAGACGTATCAAACTTAAATTGAACTCTTGTTGTATTGTCACCTTTAAATTCTCTACAATACTCTTACTTCTATATTGACCAAAATGATATATGAGAAAGTTGCTTTATTCCCATAAAAGATTTATTTTCATATATAAATGATTTTTTCTTTTTCATATGAAAAAGAAATCCTTTATAAGATTGTCTCCCAACTAATATGGTAATTAAGACAGATCAATGAAATGATGATATATATATATTTTTTATCTTATTTTTTTTATTAGTCTTTTCTTTATTTCTCATCTTTCATATTAGTTTGTCTCATCATATTAACTGTGAGATGATTGTATAGACGTTTTTTTTTCCCCCCCTCATATGACCATCGTGATGTAGGAAAGATGACTACAGTACATGAACTAAGCTATGATATCGAATGACCGTCGAGATGAATAAAGACATTTGAGGAAAAAAAAAAAACTGCATTATAAAACAAAGTATTTGACATCAGCATGTAAGGACCACATAGGCATGAAACATGTGAGAGAGGAAATATTCGACAAGAATCTTAAATTGAATTCCTGTAGTATACGATAACACGTACTCCTGGAAAAAAGGTTCATGCATCCCATAAATTTCACATTATAAAATCAGGAGGATCAAACTTAAATTCAATTCTTGTCGTATTATCACTTTTAAGTTCTCTACGATACTCTTACTTCTATATTGGACAAAATGATATGAAAAGGTTGTTTTATTTTTATGCGGGAAAAATCTTTTATGAGATTATTTTACATAAAATATGATGAAACAGATTAATAAAATAATAATATTTTTTCTATTATCTTTTTTATTAGTCTTTTATTTTTCTTTCATTTTTTTTATTAATCAATTTTATTACATCAGCTGTATTATAGTTCTATAGAAAATTTTTCTTTCATATGACTATCATGATGTAAGAAAGATGACTTCAATAGAATAACCAGATATTATAGATCACATAGTTGGTAAGATAAGTTTGTGAAATTAATAGTTAAAATTCATTAGTTTTAAATGTAATAGTTAAAAAGAAAATCATAAATTCCAAAGTTGAAACTTGAAAATTTTGTAAAAAGTTAATAAATTATCAACTATCTTGAATGGATGCACTTTGTAGCTAATTAAAGAAACAGTATAAGTATTATGTGTTTGGAAATTGGCAAAAATAAAAGTGGTGCCAATACCATATTGGAAACAAATAATGGTTGATTATATTTTGAAGGCCATAAAATGAACTCAATGTCTTGGTTTCAAATCGCTCCAATTAAATACACTTTAAGCATTGTATTTAATTTTAGTTAAAATTTTTTTCTTGTTTTTCTTATTTTAGAATGTAGAAAAGTGTGAGTTAGTATTTGCTTTAGAGAGTATGAGTGTATTGGAGTTATGGGTTATGAGAGAATAGTCTGTGTGATTATAAGAATTTTTCACATAGTAAAGTTCTCTCTGAGGGCTATGGTTTTTCTTCTGTTTTGGAGTTTTCTACGTAAATTTTTATGTTGTAGTGATTGTTATTGTTTTCTATTTTATTTCGTTGTTATTTCTAATATTCTTATAGGAAGCAGGTTTTTAGAAGAAGTCTTAGGAGATGAATTTTTCCTAATAAGTGGTATTAAAGTCTAGTTGCCTGGTTGGTAAGGTGTCAGATGTTTTAAAAAATTCTTAGTATACTCTGTGGTTGTAGTATTATCTAATCTTCCACATCAGAAAAGAATTATTCTTGGTTACTAGAAATAAGTGCGATGGTATAGAGTGCATGTTTAGGAAAAGTTCTGACTAAGGAAAGACTTGGTATTTAACTGTATCTATTGTGATCGACCTCTCTTTTCTGAGAACTTATCTGGTTTACTGTTCATGGACTACATGCACTATTCCAGTATACGGTTATGTCGAAGTTTTCAAGCCTAATAAGGTTTGATGTGGAGAAATTTGATGGAAAGATCAATTTCGGCTTGTGTCAAGTGCAAGTTAAAGATGCACTGATATGATCCGGGTTATATAAGGTGTTGAAAATCAAATTAAGCCTTGCTTTTAACGAAGATTCCAACAAAAAAAATTTCAAAAAGGCTAGTATAAGAGATGAAGATTGGGAGGGTTTGGATTTGAGAACTACAAGTGCGATTTGTCTGTGCCTTCCCAAGAATATTCTTGCAAACGTCCATGGAATATCAATAGCTAAAGAACTCTGAGAGAATCTTGAAGAATTGTATCGGGCGAAAGGCATCTCAAATTGGTTGTACCTAAAGGAATAGTTTCATACTCTATATATGGATGAATGTACGAAAATCTTAGATCATTTGAGTGTACTCAATGGTATTGTTTCTAAACTGGAGGCTATTAGAGTTAAAATTGAAGATAAGGATAAAACGTTAAGGCTCATCTTATCTCTTCCACCTTCTTATGAGTACTAATTTTTGTATATAGGAAGGAGAGTTTGAAATTTGCAAAAGTTACTGGTAAACTCTTGAGGAAAGAAGGTTGAAGAGTGGAGATCGCACTTCATCAGCAGACTCAATGTTGGTAACTAGAAATGAGAGTAATCGGAAGAAGAAAAACTTTGGGAAAAATATCATTTACTGGGCGTGTGGACAATTTGGGCACGTTAAGAAAAATTGTCAAGGTGGAACGAGTTTGGCAAAAGGCTTTGAGGTAGAAGCTAGCAGTATCTCTCTCATGGAAGAAGGTGATCTCCTTTAAAAGGTGAGAAGTACATCTTCATAGTATATTCGTATTGCCATGGAAGAGGATGTGATGTTGTTAACAGATCCATAATTGGCATTGATACAAGGAATGGTGGAATATATATCGATGGCTGATAAACTTTCGATAAAGCCAAACATGGAAGTTGCACAATAAATTTTTAGTTGGTTTTTCGACGTATACCACAGTAAAATTCTTAGAATATGATGGTTTTAAGTGAAGTATACTCTTTTATGATGGAGTATGATAGTTCCCTGGGTTGAGAATTATGATTATCGGTATAGATAATGATTATAGTGAATGTTTCTTTTATTTTGTCAAGGTGGAGTTTGTTACAAAATTGACAAAAATAAAAGTGGTGTCAATCCCACATTGGAAACAAACAAGAGTGGATGGTATTTTGAAGGTTATAAAAGGAGTTCAATATCTTGGTTTCAAATTACCCCAATCAAATAAACTTTAAACATTATATTTGATTCTAGTTAAAATTCCTTTCCTGTTTTTCTTATTTTAGAGTGTAAAAAGTTGTCAGTTAGTGTATGCTTTGGAAAGTGTGAGTATATTAGAGTTATGAGTTGTGAGAGAATAATCTGTGTGATTGTAAGAATTTTTTATATAATGAAGTTCTCTTTGAGGGTCTTGGTTTTTTTCCTATTTTGAAGTTTTTCACGTAAATTTTTGTGTTGTGGTAATTATTATTGCTTTTTAATTTTATTTCTATATTATTTCTAATATTTTTACAGGAGACATGTTTTTAAGGGAGATCTTGGAAGGTAAATTTTTCCCAACATTATGTGTATTAAAGGCTGTAGAAGTAAACATAACTATAGAAAGAAAGCAATTTTAAGGTTTCAAATTTGACATGAATTCCTTATCTCATTAATTAATAACACCTAAAATGTATTGTTGGAAAAATTTGCTCTCTTAAGATTGATACTAGTGGTAGGAAAGCAATTTCAAGTTTTCAAATTTGACATGAATTCCTTATCTCATTAATTAATGACACCTAAAATGTATTGTTGGAAAAATTTGCTCTCTTAAGATTGATACTAGTGGTAGGAAAGCAATTTCAAGTTTTCAAATTTGACATGAATTCCTTATCTCATTAATTAATGACACGCGAAAAGTATTGTTGGGAAAATTTGCTCTCTTAAGATTGATACTAGTGGTTATTGAAGCCACCTAGTTAATCAAAATCAATTTATTTGATAATACAAGAGTATTTGTCTTGTTAAACATTATAAACAATTGATACGCACCTAATTCGATTCAATTAGTTCCACATACTATCATACGTTTACATGGAGCTTAATTTGAATTTCAGGCAACTAAAAAACATGTAAAAAGATAAGCATGTGATTGGGGCATTTTTATTGAATATTTAAGCCTCTAAATCTAAATTTTTGTCTTTATTCTCGAGTATTCTTTTTATGTGTTTTTTAGTATTTTTTAGGTAAATATGCTTTCGTAGATTTTAGAACACATTTGAAGGAATTTTGCATGATTTCGAGCAGAAAATGAGCTTGCAAAAGAGCTTCCATTGTGACCTGCCACCATTGGCGCAACCCTTAGCACATGCTGGCGGCCACCCACAAGAAGAGCGTGCTAGCAACAGACAATAGCACAAGTAGTGCCAATGTTAATGGCCACCTATTAGAAGAATGCGCTAATCATGGTGCTAGCCTACGTAGCATATGTAACAGCGGTAAGGGCAAAATCATCCTTTTCAATCCCAATTCATGCCCTAATTTGAAGAGGTGTAAATAGACCCATCTTCACTAATTTGAAGGAGTCCTAAGGGGCAAAGGATGGAGCCTTAAAGCTCCTCCTCTAACATTGATTCTCATCCATCCTTTACCTCAATTCACCTTCCAAATCAATACCATCACATATCTTCTATCATTTTTAAGAGAGAAAGCTTTGGAAGAGGGGAGAAGAGAGAAGGCCAAGGATTGAACTCAGAAGAGAGGACCTCCGTGGATTCGAACTTGAAGAATGCTTGGAGAGGTTCATGGGTTGCATCTTTAACTTTTCTTTTTATATTTGTATTATCTCCAATTTTTATGTAAATATTGCAAGTACTGGGATGATGATGGATGTTTATGAAATGAAATAGATTTGGTTATTATTGCTTGGAGATTGCTTGTGTATTTTAAGTAGGTATTTAGCACTTAATGCTTGTAAATGATTGGTCACCATTTGCATGATTTGAGGTAGTAATTTGAAATCGGGAGGAAACACCCATAAAAGTGCTCGACAAAATGTCTACCCTACGTTTGGGAGAGAAAAATGGGTCGCTCGTATAATAGACTAAGTTGATTATTCATTACTCAAGTGACAGATGAGTATTCTCATTCACATAAACCAATCCACTTGGATAATAGATTATCTTGAACTTAATGAACTATTATTTATTCGATAGCTATCAGAAGGTAGGTATTGGTTAATGAGCTATTATTTATTCGATAGCTATCAGAAGGTAGGTATTGGTTAATGAGGGTATATTCAATACATTATCTGAAAAGACGTATTGCGATCATTAGTGATGAACTAGCAACAATACAACCAATGTATCTTCACTGCTATGATGATTGACACCTTTAATTAAAAGGAAAACTGAAATCCTAACACATTTTATTTGTTTATACTTGTTATTTTTATTTAGTACTAGTTTGATAATTGATTCTCATATCCTTATGGATATAATCTCACAATCACTATGCAATATCTATACGATTCATGCGCATATGAGATTTATTATTTAAAATGGATATTGGAAGGTAACCAACAACATGCATGAGCTAGAGTTATAAGACATCATCGTCGTATTATAGGCTTAATATTTTCCTGATTATGTCATCCATATTGTATCAGTGTCCCATCACGTACGTAGCCACTCAAACTTATGTGCAAGCTGCAAAGTAAATTGATGCACGTTTATTTTAAGTTAAAAAAAAAGGGACTTCTTCCAGAACCCATTTTAGATCAACAAACAATTGAGTGATCTTATACATTAATCAGCCAAAGCTTACATATACAATAAACTGATATTACCATCTCTTAATTTGACTTGGTAAGTGATAATTCAATTTGATAATTACTCAAGTTCAAATTGTTTTCGTACAAGTGGTATCTCAAAATAAATAAATATATTCATGTTCATTTTTACTATGAAAAAGTTACCTTTAAGAACCTAACTAACAGCTAAGCACATAATTTGTCAGTAAACTTATATACAAGTTAAATTGAAGTTTATTTTTCGTGTGAAAAAGGATATTTTCAAGAACGCAATAATGATAGAAAGCATATATTGATGATTAAAAGATATTAAAAGTTGGTCTTTGTATGGCCACGAAAAATCTCCTTCGATATTTTTTATTTTTTTGAAATTTTCTTCTTTTTCTTCTCCAACAGGCCATGGCCCATACACATGACAGCATTTAGTTTGTCCATATCAATAATTTTTTTTTTTTTTTTTTTTTGGGGGGGGGGGGAAGTTTGTCGATATCATTAATTGTTACCAATAAAAGTTATTTTCCACGTGCAACGAACTGGAGATCTGCTGCCTATATAAACCTGGGAAAGCCAGCAAATGTTGTATATTCTTATAAACAAGCTTTGCATCTAAATTGCATGCAAACTCTCTCAACATTCTGTCATATACATTTTCTTTTTAATTATCACAAATAGCAATCTCTCTAGTATTTCCAATGAAGTCTGAAGTCTGTCATACGATGCCTGCAGAGAGGCAATCTGCACATTATAAACCTAACATTTGGAAATATGATTTCCTACAGTCCCTTACTAACAAATATGAGGTGTGAACTCTTTTTCTACTATGTTTAGATAATAATTTCCTATATAAGTGCTATGCCTTCCGCTTTTTATAATAAGTTAAATATTCTTCTCATGTTAATTAATTGCTCCTGCTTAGGTTTATACACGTACATATCATTAGAATAACCAAAATCATCACGTAAATTGTCGGATTCATTCTTTTTAAGACTAATATAAAGTTGGTATGTGATGATTTAATTTAGCAGGAAGAGGAATGTAAAAGCCGGGCTAACAAGTTGAAAGAAGATTTGAAGCACTCGTTTGTTGAAACAGTGGAGGTTTTAAAGAAGCTGGAGCTAATTGACAGCATCAGGAAACTAGGTCTGTCTAACCTCTTTGAAGATGAAATCCGGGAAGCTTTAGACATCATAGCACCTATGAAGAATGAAAACCTTGGTGTAGAAGAGGACCTATATGCTACTGCATTATACTTTAAGCTTCTCCGGCAACACGGTTATGAAATTTCACAAGGTACAAACATTCACAATACTCATACAGATTTAAGCGAGGTGTCAAACATTACCCTTTCCAGTTAGGAAAAAATATGAGATACAAAGTTGGTATGATATACTAATACTAATGTGACATTTCAGTAACAATTTAATACGTGACATAACCTTTTAAATAAAAATTAATGTTGGTTTTTTTACCATTTTATGAGAAAATCTTTATTTAAAAAGTCATATCATATGTTATATTGGTTCCACTCAAACAATTATAATTTTATGATTTTGTACATTTTCCTCTATGATTTATTTTATTAAAGTGTCTAACTTTCAGACTCGTGTCACTCATGTGTTTCAGATATTTTTAACAGCTTCTTGGATGAAAAAGGTAGAATCTCAACAAGCAAATGTACAGAAATCAAAGGAGTGATTGAACTTTTTGAGGCGTCACATCTTGGTTTAGAAGATGAACAAATCTTGGTTGAGGCTAAGAGTTTGTTAACTAACACTTTACAGGATATGATCCAACATTCTACTTTTGACAGTAACCTTACCAAAACTGTGTTGCATGTTTTGGAACTTCCTGCACACTGGCGAGTACAGTGGTTCGATGTCAGATGGCAAATAAACATGTATGAGAACGACAGAGAAATGAACAAAAGTCTACTTGAATTAGCCAAACTTAACTTCAACATGGTTCAAGCCACACTTCAAAATGATATAAGGGAGATTTCTAGGTATCAACTATAAAGATTTTTTTTTTTCTAGCACCAAAAGAGGGAAGTTTTGAAAATGTCACAGAAATTAAAATGAGTTTCTTTTAGTAAAATTATTGTGAACTATAGTTCGCATCATAAAGGAAATAGTTCCACAGTTCATAACCTTTATCTGCAACTATTTCCTTTGATTGCGAACTAGTTCATGATAACTGAAAGTGTTAAAGAACTCATTTCAGTTTTTAAATGATATTTTCAAAACTCGTCCACTTTTTAGTGTTATCTCACGATTTTCACATTAACTATACATACACGTCTACAAGCTTATATGAAAAAAAATATTTTGGAGCAAAATAATAATAATAATAATATTGTTCTTATTTGTGACATAATATAGGTGGTGGAGGACTTTGGGCCTGATTGAAAATTTCAACTTTATGAGGGATCGACTAGTTGAAAGTTTCATGTGTGCAGTGGGACTTGTATTTCAGCCTATGCACAGCAGCTTTAGAAAATGGCTTACTAAAATGGTTGTTTTTGTATTGGTCATCGATGATATTTATGATAACTATGGTTCACTGGAAGAATTACAGCACTTCACCAATGCGGTTGATAGGTTAGCAGTACTTCTTTTGATGTATTATGTACATATTATATCGCAAAACAGTTTGATCATCATGCATGAACAACATTAATAATTTCAGGTTGGATTGTGTTTACATAATATCACCTTGTTTGCTTGAATTCAGGTGGGATCCTAAGGAAATTCAACGTCTCCCAAAGTGCATGAAGTTAGGTTTTCAAGCTCTTTATGACACCATTAATCAAATGGCTAATGAAATTGAAAAGGAGAAGGGTTGGAAAGGAGTCTTACCTAATCTGACGAAAGTAGTACGTATAATTGTTCTATAAACTGGAATATCATTAATTTTTATTATTATTTTTTTTTGTAGAAAAGAATATCATTACTTTTAGACGACTCTATTCAGGGAAAAAAATGACTTAGCTTTTTTTTATTATTATTTAGTGGGCAGATTTTTGTAACGCATTATTTGTGGAATCAAAGTGGTCCAACAACGGATATACCCCAACGCTACGAGAGTACCTGAGTAATGCATGGATTTCATCATCAGGCGCGATGCTTGCTGTCCATTCATTTTTTTCTATAATGGATGAGGCAACAGAGGAGATGGCTGACTTCTTGAACAAAAGTCAGGACCTTGTGTACAATTCATCTTTAATAATTCGTCTCTGCAATGATTTAGGAACTTCAACGGTAATAGTTAACTACATTAAATTCCTTTGTTCAAAATGTTTTTAGTGAATTTTGGATTTTTTTTTGTTTGATGAGATGTGCATTTACCCTAACAGGCGGAGCTTGAGAGAGGGGATGTTGCTTCATCAATTTTGTGTCATATGCAAGAAGTGAATGTTTCGGAGGAGATGGCTCGGAACCATATTAAAGCCATGATAAGTGAAACTTGGACAAAAATAAACGGACAATGCTTCAACCGAGCACCATTGCTGCAGTCATTTGTCAACATCACCACAAACTTTGCTCGTGTGGCACATAGCCTTTATCAATATGGAGATGGGTTTGGAGTTCAAGACCGCAATACTAAGAAAACAATCTTATCTTTACTAGTTGAACCGATATCAATATGATCGAGTTTGAGTTTTACGTATATCACGTCCAAATATTATTATTGGACATATAATTTATGTCATGTGTCTATTTTATTAAAGTTCATGTCTTTGTTTATTAGGTATGACTACTTTGCTGATTAGGTAACTTTACCGATCAATTACATTATTGATTGGATCAGTTGTAAGAGTAGTTATTAAATCCGTTCCATTGGCTGTAATTGTTGGTTAAGATTACCCAACCAATAAGATAGTCAAATCCTTGTTTATTTATAGTCATATGATTAATGTAATTTTCTTCTCATAAATTAGATTGAGATTGAAGTCATCAAGCAATCTAAGATTTAATAAGAGTTAGCATATTACAAACTCTTTGTATATTCCATACATTCTTTGGATGTTTAAAGATATGAGAATAATCAATTATTTATCGTGCGGATCAAGCAGATTCTAAAATAAGGAGTACATGTTAATTAATACAGGGTGGTGTGGGGCATGCGTTAATACATATCCACAAACTACCATGAATAAATACATAAATATAAAAATAAATAAAAATAATTTATTTAGTTATTGATTGCTTAAGGATCTTCTTCCAATTTTCCAGATGTTAACGTATGTTCTTATGATACAATTTAATACTTCCCATTAATTAAAGAGAAAAAAAAAAAAAAAAAAAAACAACATAAAACTCACATACATTTAACATTAACATTAATCACTCAGTTTTCTTGATGATTCTACCACACACCCTTCCTTAAAAATTAGGGTTTTAAACAATAAGTGGAAGCTTCCTCCCAACATCTACCTAAGTTCATCAATTAAGCTTACAAATTCAAAAGCAACTTTGGTTTTAAATTGGCTAAATCAATTTATTGAGCTCTCTAAGCTAAATCACTTGAATATTTAGACTTATATTGACGTATGAACAAAATGATTCCACATCATCAGTCATGGTGTCCATACAATTAATGTTAGAGCTCATAGCTTCCCTAAAATAGTTTTACAATTAATACCATACGATAATGTCACACTCTAGAATGAATACAAAGTGTGGCAAGTGAAAATGACAGCCAGATAATATATGTGTGAAAGCCAGGACCAACGTGGCTACAAAATCCTGTCCAATTAATAGACTGGAACAAAACAACTCAAAGTATAAGGCAGACAACAAAAAAAGGAACAACATAAAATCTCAATCACAAAAATTAATGTTGTGTTCTTTAACTTAAACTTAACATAAAAATATATATATATATATATATTCAATTATAAGGCAGACATAAAAAAAAAAAAAGGAACAACATAAAATCTCAATCACAAAAATTAATGTGGTGTTCTTTAACTTAAACTTAACATAAAAACATATAAATATATATGTGTTTGTGCGTGCGCACACATTTGTGCTTCTACTTGTCATTCAGATCAAATTCTTAAATGTCAGATTATATTTGAAAATTAAAAAAAAAAAAAATATAAAAATCCCCTAAAATATGAAATAATATAACTGAACCTTATTTTTTAATATAAAAATTAAAGGGGATGGTTTCATATTAATTTCACGTTAGTTTCATATTAGTCTCAGGTACTAAGGAGATTTGAAGATTTTGCACCAATTGTTTCCGAAAATCTAATAGTCACCATCCACCAATAATGCAGGAAGAAAGCACCAATGCAGGGAGAAAGTCTTCAGATCTGTTAAAATATCAAACTCAGAATTCAGAATTAAAAAATGATAGTCCAAAATCTGAACACAAGTGCAGAGAAACAGCAGTACTAATATTGATTTCACTGCTTTTCAAAAAAAAAAAAAAAAAAGATTTTACTGAAAAATGTGGAACACAATTTAAATAAGAAGGAATTGCACAACATTCTTCTTACGTTTGCCTAAAAATAAGGGGAAATATATTTATCATTTTATTACATAAAACCTTCATACCGTTAGTTAACTTTCGTCAATTTTAACGGTTGACAAAAAATTTTGATCAAATGACAATTTTGCCCATGAATAAGATAAAAAATAATTAAAAATAAAAATTAAATTAATTAACTTTTAAATTAGATTATTTCTAATTTTTTCAAATATGAAAAATAAATTAAGATTTTAAAAAATGAAAAATATATTAAAAATTAAAATATGAAAAATAAATTAAAATTTAAAAAAAAAAAAAAATAAATTAGAAGTCATCTTTTTTTTTTTCATGGAGACAGGACTCCAACATAGATGCCCAATCATGCTTAGAAATTTATTTCAAAAGATAAATACTTTCCCATTTTGCATTAGAACACAACTCAAACCTTTCTTAGAAACATCACTGAAGATGACATAGCCACCGCCACTAGAAGGGATAGTTAAAACCAGAGCAGAAACTAGTCTATTCTTCAGTTCTTGAAAAGCTCTTTCGCATTCATCATTCCAACCAAACTTGACTCCCTTTTTGGTTAAATCAATTAAAGGAGTTGCAAGACAAGAGAAATTCTTAACAAAATGTCGATAATAACCAGCCAATCCAAAAAGACTTTTAACTTCCATGACATTGGTAGATTTACTCCAATTTACTATTGCTTCAATCTTAGCTGGATCAACATAAATTCCATCTTTAGTCACAACGTGCCCTAAAAACACCATCTTATCGAGCCAAAACTCACACTTTTTAACTTTTGCAAAGAACTTGTTCTCTCGAAGCATTTGAAGTACAATTCTCCAATGTCTCTTATACTTCTCTTTATCTTTGGAGTATATCAAAATATCATCGATGAAAACAATGACAAATTGATCAAGTTAGGGTTGAAAAACCCTATTTATCAAATCCATAAAAGCTGCAGGAGCATTGGTCAATCCAAATGGCATCACTAAGAATTCATAATACTCATATCAGGTTCAAAAAGCTATCTTAGGCACATCTTCACCCTTAATCTTCAATTGATAATATCCTAATCGCAGATCGATCTTTGAAAATATTGCTGCACTTTGCAATTGGTCAAATAGATCATTCATTCAAGAAAGAGGATATTTGTTTTTAATGGCAAAGTAATTTAACTGTCAATAATTAATGCATAACTGCATAAAACCATCCTTCTTCACAAACAGCACAAGAACGCCATAGGGTGAAACACTAGGGTAAACAAAACCCTTATCAAGAAGGTCTTTTAATTGAACTTTTAACTCTTTAAGCTTAGTTGGCGTCATACGGTGTGGTGCTTAGAAATAGGAATAGTTCCTAGCACTAAGTCAATTTCGAATTCAACTTCTCAATCAGGTGCAAACCATTTAAGTCTTTAGGGAAAACATCAGGAAACTCTCTAACTATAGGGATATTGTCTAAGTCTATCCCATCGTGACTATCATTCAATAAATAAGCCAAAAAACTCTTACATCCTTTCCTCAACATTTTCATGGCTTTAGTTCTAGAGATTAAATTATTACAAGAGTTTCGTATCCCTTGAAATCAAAACTCTTCCTCCCCAGGTATACAAAATACAATCTCCTTAGTGTAACAATCAATATTAGCATGATAAGCAGCTAACTAATCCATCCCTAAAATGATGTCGAAGTCATGCAAGTCGAATGGTAATAAATCTACTAGAAACTCTTTCCTACCAATATAGATCAAGCATGACCTATAAACATGTTCTATAGGTATTCTATCACCTATTGGAGTTATGACAGGTAAAGAAAAAACCCAGGGATTCAATAGTTTTACTTGCAAAAACAGCAAATGCACGAGACACAAATGAATGGGTAGCACTAGAGCCAAATAAAACTATAGCTTCTCTAAAGAATAGGGATATTGTACTTATGACAACATCATTTGATGCTTGTACATCTTGATCTGTGAGGGCAAAAACACGTCCCTGTGTCTTTAACTTTTTCTTCTGATTGTCATCTATTGTTGTATTATTGAAGCCATAACACCTTTTTGGACAATCTTTAATCTTATGATCAATCTTTTCACAACTAAAACAAGCACCAGTACGCCAATAACATTCTCCTATATGAGAGCTATTACATTATTGACATGAAGGAATGTTCTTTATTAAAGCAGCATCACTTGAAGCATTTTCTTTATCCTTATTATTTTGCCCCTTAGATTGGAAACCCTACTTATTTTCATCTTTATTACGAGATGCCCCTTAATTGTCACGTTGCCTATAAGTCTCATATGCCTTTTTACACTTCTCTGCAGATCTCTCAGCAATTATAGCTCGATCAATCACTTCAGCATATCTACTCAGCTTAAAAACCTCAATGCTATTTTGAATATTTGGATGCAAGCCATCAAGAAATCATCTTGCTTTGCTTTCATCATTAGGAAATTAATTTGGTTGCAAACCTAGACAACGAGGTAAATCGTTCTTCATACTCCGTAATAGACTTGCTACCTTGCCGAAGATTGAGAAAATTTGTTTCCATTCTAAAACGAACTCGATCTAGAAAGTACTTCTCATTAAAAGCATCTGTGTACATCGTCTAAGTGATAGCTTCATTTTTTGCTAAACTAGTCCTTAAAATGCGAGAAGTAGCATCCCACCGATGATCTGCCTCATCTTAAAACATAAATGTGGCAAACACAATCTTCTGATCATCAAGGCACCCAATAATAGTAAAAAAATTTTCAATCTGCTTTAGCCAACCTTCAGCGACAATCGGGTATATGGTTCCCTTAAAAGTTGGCGATCCCAATTTCTTGAACTGCTTTAAAGTTACCATATTATCAACATTAGTAGTATTGTCTTGAACCACCCTAGTTCTTCCACGTTGTATAGCATTGCCACCACGATTCATCTATCTAAGTAACCTATTTTGTTGCTCCAACAATCGAGTTACCAAATTCATTATCGAGTTAGCTTCCTGAGCAAGTTGTTAGATGGTAGGATAAGTATCAGCATTCACACCCTGATTACCATTCGAGCCCTCATCATTGGCATTATTTCTAGTTCTACGCAACATAATTATTTAGAGCAACCTATGAAAATTAGAAGTAGCAATAACAATTAGATATATATATATATATATACATGTATATACACACAAAACAAAGGGACTAAAATTGCTATCCTTAAAGCAAAACTTTATAGATTTTGTGTCTTGTTAGTTCACCTAATATATGACTAAATTCTAACCATAAGATGTGAGAATTTAGAATTCCTATCAACTCTCTAAATTCATTATACTAGGTCAAAATCATTCTTTTACATAATTACAACCTAATGTGTAAAAATCGACTTAGACTCCCATCACTAACAAGTAACTAACCTTTGACAAACCAGACTCTGATACCAAAATGTAACACCCCAAATCCAATAACAAAAAAATAAGATATTACAGTCTAACTATATCTTAAAAACAAATTCCAAATAGAAAACTTATTCCAAACTTTGAAGAAATCAATGAAAATATCTAAGCACAATTTCCAAAAGAAAAAACCTGAAAATTTAAATTATAAAATAAAATACGTCTTTACTAAATTTCCAATTTTTATAAAATCTGAAGCTAAACACAATTAACTAACACCAAAACCTCACATTCGGGTGAACTCCAAGTTCTAACACACAACGTCCACAAATATATTCCTACTCTACAAAATGGTGAAGACGAGAGGGGTGAATCGTCAACTCAATAAATAAATTCATACATAATGTAAATGTTATCATAGATACCTTTATGAGTCAAATATAAAACTTCAATACATAAAAGCATATATCAAAACTATTATTCAATATAATCAATATTTAAATTTTCAAAAGATTCCGTACAACATAGAACAATAAACAAAGTAAAGTAATCATATTAATCATAAATTCACATAATGTAAATAAAAAATATGCTCATGTTTTATATGTCACAAATACCCGTGTGACGTGGTTAAAATAACAGAATATTGCAATTATCCATGTGATGCGGTCAGAATAACATAATGTCACAATTACCCATATGACACAATCAGAATAATAGAATATGTGTGCATAAAAATTCAGCTTGACCAATATCAGAACAATAATTATAAACAAAGAGCCAAAACAATTTTTTATAATCTTATCTAAAAGATGTATTTTTAAAACACAATATAAAATATTTAATAACTGTAAATCAATTTTAAGAAATAAGAGACTTCTAAATTCAATATATGTATATATATATATTTGCAAAGCTTTTGAGTTATGCCTAAATCATAGATTTTCTTTTTAATTAGAATGATAATATAAATTTTAGAAGTAAATAATTTTTAAACTACTGCAAAACATTGTATTGCTATATAATCAACTTAAAAATCATTTTTACAATTAATGTTATACATAAATATAATTTTTAGAATATCTAAAAGCTCATAAATTAATATATATACATCATGAATGAATTTACTTACCTTAATTAAGTACAAATTCACAAAATAAATTCAACGGTCGCATAAACCTATACAATTACAGAATGAATATAATTACAATCTTTTCGCCATAATAATTTTTCTTGGACAAATTTAACCTTATTATAATAAATCAGAAATTATATCCTTTTTGCGTCCAATTTTCAACTCTGACACTATCACATTAAACTTTTTTTTAGTTAACTCTCTAGATCTCTATCAACTTGAAATTTTATATGGACATTGCAGACACATTTATCCACCTCCAGTAAAAATTTCACATTAATCTGGGACTGCTAACTTGGGTAACAAATTATTTGTTTCAGCCTTTTGAAAACTGTTTAGAAAATTTTACCCTAATAATAGTACACTATAAGAATTTTAATAAACTCTGTAGTTGCTCAAAAATCACAAAATTTTATATCGTAACAGAAGACATACTAATCTATCTAAATATTAAATTTTAAAATTTTACAAGTAGTGTAGCTAAATGAAATAATTTCTCAAATTCGGCTGATTCTCAAACCAGAATATTTCAGCAGTACTTAATTTTGAAAATTTTATATGCTAATCATTATCATAATTTAATCCCTCTCCAAAATCATCTAAATCGATGTTATCAATGTCTTAACATCAGTAATGCATACTTTCTTAAATCAAAACTCACTTGATTCAAAAAGAAACAACTACATGCTTCAACATATTCATCATTCCAAAAGTAAAATTAATAACCTATGAGGTATAATTTAAACATTGAACAAAATTATATAAAAAAGAGATTTACCTAAAACCTTTTTTATTCTTGAGACTCTACGTTGATTAAATTTACTAGAGAAGAAACGTATATTATTTTTTTTCTACTCTAAAAAGTATCCTATTTAATAATGTACAATTCTTATAGCAGTAGGAAATCTAGTCTCTATACAAATCCTATTTAAAATAAAACTTATGCTGATATATATTTCTGTTAATAAATCAATGATCTTTTCTTTTTAGGCTTCCCAAAACAAACAAAACTCTATAATTACTTAATATTTTCTTCTTAAGTATATATATTGCGTTACAAATCACCTAACATTAATTTACGATTATTGCTGTTCTCTTATAAGTATATGACAACTGATATAGCTAGTACAGAATCTCTTACAGCATAACTTCATAATTCTCACCAACTGCGAACCCACATAAATTCACAATATCTGTGTGTGAACATGTGATTCACAGGCCGAAGCTAAGTCCAAAAGTCTTCCACTGGCTATTTATCAGATTGTGTCTCACACCAAGTAGGACATGCCACTATTTATAGTGTGAACTTATTAATTGAAGCATATTATTCAAATTTCCTCCGGGTCCGTGATACTCATTTTTTTTTCTGTTTTTCAATGTAAAACGATTTACATGTGCATAAATAAAAGAAACGTTGAATAAATAAACTTTGAACATGACATTCTTGTGAGATCAAAATCTTTTATTTGTTCCCATGTTGACAATATGGTAAGACAAAACTTGGGAGATTTATTGTTTTTACCCAAATCAATAAAAAATTTTGTTTTTACCCAGTTATTTAAAAAAATTTGATTTTAACCTCCCAAACAAACTATTTCCATTGTATACCCAAGATTACCAAAATACCCTTAAATTAAAATCACTAAAATACCCAAATATGAAATTACCAAAATACCCTTAAGTTAAAATGACTAAAATGCCCAAATATGAAATTACGAAAATAACATTCTTTCTTCTCCTACCAATAGCCTCACTTTTCCATCTTCTTCTCCATTGCAGTTGAAAATTTCGAAAATTAGGAAGATTTTTGAGATCCATTGCAGCTGAAAAATAATTTATTGAGGGGATTAGTCATTTAAGCTTCTTCAATCATTGAAGTTTTTGGATCCATTAAAGGTTTACACCATTGAAGGTTTTGAAGATTCTTCTTACATTTGAGTTTGAAAGGTAATGTATGAGTTTTTTTGGTTAGTTTTTAGATTGTTTTGTTTATTTTGCTAGCTAAAAGACTATAAGAATGATTTGGTTGTGAGATCTAAATGTTTATGAAATCTGCGACGAAATCTGTAAAATCTGCGACGAAATCGGTTTTTCGTGACCGATAATCGGTTTTTCACTTTGTGAGATCGGTTTTTCAGAGCCCCGGTTGCTGAAAAACCGATCCCAATTTTCCCCGATTTTTCAGTGGACTGAAAAACCGAAATCGATTTTTCATCCACTGAAAAACCGATCTACCTGAAAAATCGGGCTGAAAAACCGAAACCGAATTAAGGTTTTTTGAGAGAATGAAAAACCGGTCACTTCACTGGAAAACCAAATTTAATACCTTTTTAATGGTTTTTTTTATATGTTTGTGTTGCTATATATTGAATATGATTCGATATGATTATATTTTGTAATATTACCCTATTGAAATGAGATTTAATTATCATTTGATTTGAATGTTGTAGGAATGGCTCAAGAGACCGTTGTAATCAATTTTGATGAAGAGTGGAATGGATGTAATTACATTGGAGGGAAGTCGATCATGTGTGGGGTCCAGAAAAATAGTAGTTTTTCATCATTGGTGGATGTTGTATACAGAGAGGCTGCTATTGATAGAAGAAGGTGGGAAATCCGTATATATTATTTATTACAAAGTACAACAAATGGTCAGGTTAAAAAAATACGTATCATGTCCGATCTTGGTGTTGTTAGTTTGATGATGATACAAAATATTGATGTTAAAGAGATTTATATCGATAAGATTGCCAGAGATTTTGGAGCTGGGGTTAGTAGGCGTACTGTTCGTCCATTTGTCACTGATTCAATTTCAGGCATAAGACATGATGAGGCAAATACGGATAGACCAGTAAATCCACATATGGTTGAAAATCATTTTTATCTGACTTCAGGCATTGGGAGCAATCAAGTTGATACTTCTATCACCCCATTTACATCGGTTGAAAGTCTCATTCGTGGTGTTAATGATGACTATACGAATTATGGTATTGATGATGAAGATGAAGACACAGATGATAATGGTGATGGAATACAAGATAGTGATGAAGAGCAAACCGGAGATAGTGATGAAGAGGAAACTCGATTTGATGATGTCGCAGAAGAAGAAGAGTTTCCAGAAATAAGATTTTCAGGTTTAAAATTTCAGAACAATCCTTCACAACCATACTGGATTGTTCCTGGTGTAGAATTGAGGGACATTGAAGCTACTTTAAGCGCTACGTCAACCGTCTACCAACGTGGTACGTTGTATAAAGGAGCATTCTTTACTAGTAAAGAAGAAATGACTATAGCTATTGGCGAATATGCTCTCAAAGCTAAGTTTGAATATCGGGTTAGACGTTCGGACACGGAGCGATTTGAAGCCGGTTGTAAAGATAAAACTTGTAGCTTTAGTGTTCGTGCAAGATGCAGAAAGGGTTGTTCAATGTGGTTTGTGTTGAATTATGTAGCGGAACACACGTGTCGTCAAACAGCCATGGAATCACATATGAAGAGTGTGAAGGCTATTGTGATCGGAAAATTGTATGCAGGAAAGGTGGGAAGAGATCTTTATACACCTAATCGTTTGGTTGGAGAAATGCTAGAGCAATATGGAGTGCAAATCTTATATAGTAAAGCTTGGAAGACTTTATAATATGCAAAGAAACTAGCATATGGGCAAGTGGATGAATCATATCAACAGCTTCCGTCCTACTTCGAGATGTTAAAACTTTCAAACCCCGGCACAATGACAGCAATTAAGACAGATGAAAACAACCGGTTTTTGTATTCCTTCGTTGCACTTGGAGCTTCTATTGAGGGTTTTCGGTCTTACATGAGACCGGTTGTTGCTATTGATGCCACTCATTTGAAAGGTGAATATAAAGGGGTGATTTTTTTTGTTGCGTGCAAAGATGGGTCGGAGATGATTTATCCTATCGCCTTTGGATTTGCTGACGGAGAGTCAGACAATTCGTGGACTTGGTTCCTAAAAAGGTTGAGAAGAGCAATCGGGGTGTCAGACGAGTTGGTGATCGTATCGGATCATCATAAGAGCATATCAAATGGGATGAAAGCAGCTTTTCCTGAAGTCCCACATGTGTTATGTTTTTTCCACTTGTGGCAAAACTTAAGCAACAGTGTAAAAAGCGTTCGGATGTGGAAAATGCATTTTACAATGCAGTATACTGTTATGTGCCCGATGAATGCAACAGAATATTGGAAGAAATGCGTGCATTGCATCCGGCCACACATGGAGCTTTGGTTAAGGCTGGAGTGAGCAGGTGGTCACGAGCACATTGTCCAAGAAGAAGATATGAAATGATGACTACCAACATTGCAGAGTTGTTTAACAATTGCATGATGCAAGCACGTCGTTTGCCAATAACAATTGCACATGAATATGTAAGAAATGTATTGCAGAGATGGTTTAATAATAGACGTGTTGCTGCTGAGAAGCTCACAACGTATGTTACTACCGCAGCATACGATCGTATCATGTTGGCAAAAGATTTATCCACGGAAGGTAGCGTATATCCCATTGCAGAACCGTATCATTACAGTGTCATACATTATAGCAAAGGAGATGCGATGGTTGACATTCAACAGCACACATGTACGTGTAAGCAGTGGAACCTTGATCAGTTGCCATGTGTTCATGCATGTGCTGTGGCCAGGTATGGTAATTATACATTGTATTTTTTAGTATTTCATGTCATAGCATAACACTTAAATTGTTGATTGTTGATACATGTCAGGTTCAAGGGCGTCAGTTGTGATACACTTTGCAGTCAGTACTATAGCGTGGAGTGGCTAAAAGCTGCATATGCACGTCCGATTAATCCCGTCCCTAAATTGGCCAGTTGGAATGTTTCAGCGGAAGTTAGAAGTATGGTTGTATTACCACCGAAAGGTAAAAGACAAGCAGGTAGGCCGAAAGAGGTTCGGATTCCCTCAGCTGGGGAAGATCCTCGTTGAAAAAAGTGTGGAAGATGTGGTCAAAGGGGACACAACTGTCTTCGTTGCCCTAACCCCCCAACTTCTATCATTGAAGGGACAAGCGCAGAAGTGGATGCGGATGTTGGAACGAGTTCAAATGCTACTGAAAATAAGCCACGTTCTCGAAAATGTCGCTTGTGTCATGAGACTGGACACAACCAACGTCGATGTGTATTACGGTTTCCTACTCCCGATCCACAAATTGCTACTGACGGAAATGATGAGTAGCAATTGATTGACATTTTGTTTATGCATGTTTTATGTAAACGTTTTTATATTAATTACTCAATTATGTATTAATACAGCTGTATAAATTATTATTCCATGTGTACTGTTTTTGACTCATTTCATATCATCTCGGAACCATCAAAATCGGTTTTTCATGGAGCCTAAAAAATCGGTACCGGTTTTTCAGATATGGTGAAAAACCGATCAAGTTGCCTTTCGTTTCCCCAACGTAAAGGTATGTCGATCGGTTTTTTAGTAACTCTGAAAAACCGGTATCGGTTTTCCATGCCTCCTCGAAAACTGATCCACAGACACCTCATTTTCCAGCACGCCAAGTGTGGATCGGTTTTTAAGGGTTCTTCAAAAATCGGTATCGGTTTTTCATGTACTCCTAAAAACCGGTTTTTACTTGGGTTGATTTTATTTCTATTTGTATGTTCATTTTATTTCCCTTTACATGAATTATTTATATAAATCATTATATTTAAATATATTATATAGATTAGGGAGCATATAATTTTATTACAAACTATATCATTATTTTAATATCATTATATATTAATTTTATCATTTATTAATATTCATATAATATTAGTAATTAATATATATACCTTTACTATAATATGTGTTATCTTGATATATCATATTAATATGGTTAATATTTTTCATATCATTTTATAATTATTATAACTATAATCCTAATATGGCTTATAACTTATATGGATGTAATATTAATAATATATATAATACAAATATAGATATTATTATATTAATATATGTTAACATTATATTAATATATTCATTAATATAACATTATATTAACATTAACCTTAATATAACATTATATTAACATTAGATTACATTAATATAATGTTAATATATTATTAAGGTTAATGTTAATATAATGTCTAATGTTAATATAATATTAATATAATGTTAATATAATGTTAATCTAATATTAATCTAATGTTAATAATAATATAATGTTAATCTAATATTAATCTAATGTTAATATAATAATATAATGTTAATAATATAATGTTAATCTAATATTAATCTAATGTTAATATAATATTAATATAATGTTAATATAATGTTAATCTATATTAATTAATGTTAATATTATATTAATATAATGTTAATATAATGTTAATAAATATGTTAATCTAATATTAATCTAATGTTAATATATTAATAATGTTAATATAATATTATATTTATATTATATTATATTAACATTATATTAATATATTATTATCTAATGTTAATATATTAATAATGTTAATATAATATTATATTATAATATTATTAACATTAATTAATATAGATTAACATTATATTAATATTAATATTAACATTAGATTAATATTATATTAACATATATTATTATATTAATATTATGTTAACATTATATTTATATTATATTAATATATTAACATTAGATTAACATTTTATTATTATATTTTAGATTAACATTACATTAACATTATATGACATTAGATTAACATTATATTATATTATTATATTAACATAGATTAATAATAGATTAACATTATTTATATATTAACATTAGATAAATATAATGTTAATATTATATTATATTAACATTATATATTAACATTATATTAATATATTAATATTAGATTATTAACATTATATTAATATATTAATATTAGATTAACATTATATTAATATATTAACATTAATATAATATAATGTTAATCTATGTTAATATAATGTTATATGTTAGTCTTAATATATATTCACATTATTAATATAATGTTAATGGTATGTTAATAGGTTAACAATAACATAGTTTTAATATATTAACATATATTAACATTAGTTATTAACATATATTAACATTATATTAATATAATATTAACATTATATTAACATAGATTATTAACATATATTAAATATATTAATATTTTATTAACATTATATTAACATTAGATTAACATTATATTAACATTATATTAATATTTTATTAACATTATATTAACATTAGATTAACATATATTAACATTAGATTATTAACATATATTAACATTATATTATATTTTATTAACATTAGATTATTAACATATATTAACATTATTATAAATTATTAACATTATTAAACATTATATTAACATTATTATTAATTAACATTATATTAAATAATATTAACATTATATTAACATTAATTATTAACATATATTAACATTATATTAATATTATATTAACATTATATAACATTAGATTATTAACATATATTAACATTATATTAATATAATATTAACATTATATTATTAACATATATTAACATTATATTAATATTTTATTAACATTAGATTATTAACATATATTAACATTATATTAATATAATATTAACATTATATTAACATTAGATTATTAATATATATTAACATTATATTAATATTTTATTAACATTATATTAACATTAGATTAACATATATTAACATTATATTAATATAATATTAACATTATATTAACATTAGATTATTAACATATATTAACATTATATTAATATAATATTAACATTATATTAACATTAGATTATTAACATATATTAACATTATATTAATATAATATTAACATTATATTAACATTAGATTATTAACATATATTAACATTATATTAACATTAGATTAACATTATATTAACATTATATTAATATTATATTAACATTATATTAACATTAGATTATTAACATATATTAACATTATATTAATATTTTATTAACATTATATTAACATTATATTAACATTATATTAATATTATATTAACATATATTAACATATATTAACATTATATTAATATTTTATTAACATTATATTAACATTAGATTAACATTATATTAATATAATATTAACATTATATTAACATTAGATTATTAACATATATTAACATTATATTAATATAATATTAACATTATATTAACATTAGATTATTATATATATTAACATTATATTAATATTTTATTAACATTATATTAACATAATATTAACATTATATTAACATTAGATTATTAACATATATTAACATTATATTAATATAATATTAACATTATATTAACATTAGATTAACATTATATTAACATTAATAATATAATATTAAACATTATATTAACATTAGATTATAAATATATTAACATTATATTAATATAATATTAACATTATATTAACATTAGATTATTAACATATATTAACATTATATTAATATTATATTAACATTATATTAACATTAGATTATTAACATATTTAACATTATATTAATATTATTAACATTATATTAACATTAGATTAACATTATATTAACATTATATTAATATTTTATTAACATTATATTAATATTTATTAACATTATATTAACATTAGATTAACATTATATTAAAATTATATTAAATATAATATTAATATAATATTAATATAATATATAATGTTAATATAATATTATATTAATATTAATATTATATTAACAATATATATTAACATTATATTAACATTTTATATTATATTAACATTATGTTATTAACTATAATGTTTAATTATAATGTTTTGTTGGCAATTTAAAAATATAGAATGCAATACCATCAAATAAATAATGAATACTAATAAAAGAATAATTAAATTTATTTATATACCACTTCTCCATCAGTGTCTACAAACCATTTTCCAAAATTATTAACTTTATACATAGGCTTTGAGCACATATATATGTCTCTGGCCATCTCGGACCTTAGTGCGATGACATCTGCAACGGTCTCATGTTTTCTTAATTTCCATGTACTCGTTCTCCGCTGTATAATATCACGTACGTACATGGCCACATATGCTCCGCAACTGGTCCTGTATATATCATAATATATAAACTATATACATCAAGATAATAATATAAACATATATTAACATTAACATAATTAAATATCATAATGTATAAACTATATATAATAATTAAGCTATAATTATATATTAATGTTAATCATAACCATATATTAACATTATATTAATTTATGTTTATGTTAATATATTAACATAAAGATAATTAAATATTAAATATCATTAATATATATAAACTTACTCACCCATCAGGTTGCTGAGGCACAGCTGCTCGTCCAAGACGCTGAACTCTCCATCGGAGATCCACGGGTGGCATAGGTACCCGTGTCTGCTCATAAAATCCCAGGAACCGCAATAAAATAGGCATCAAACATACCAGCGGCTCAAGTGGCTCTCGTTGATAGGCTATGTCAACACTTGCCAAGGGATCATACATTATGATTCTTTCCTCTCTAATGCGCACATCACAAAGGACCCAGTGTTGTTAATTCAAGCTACACGGTAGCAACACCTGCATTTCAAAACGTTAGTATTATAGGACTAGAAGGGATATTCATATAATAAATATTAACGTTCGAACTACACTTACACTATCAATCTTCCACCACGGGACTGCTGCGTCTATAAGCCCACGACCGTACGCAAGCAACTCTGGGGTACATCAGCTGTAATTGGATCAAATGTTCTTTGTTTACTGGCGTAATGCACCCTATAATGCGCTGTCATCATTGCCTGCATGATAAAAATTAAACATGTTAAAACCAATCAACCGAACGTAATATGAAATTATAAATGCATAACTAACTTAAATGTAAATACTTACAAACAAAGAACTGCCATGGACAGCGTATGTATGATCTTCCATCTCATTCCACCTTTTTTTTCTTAGGCACATCAAATAAGAATCGATGTGTTCATTAGTCAACCACTCGTCCACATCCTCGAGTGTGACCAATGTGGTTGGTATCACAGACCACCCACAACGATCAATCGAACGCCTACAATTCAAAAAAAAAGTATTAAACATTATTATATATTTTCTTACATTACCAATAAGGATACAAAAATTAGAAACGTTTTTTTTTTTGTTTAAATATACCTGAGATCCAATGTGGTTGCCGCTTTATATTCATTATAGACCACTTCTACAGGGTCTATAGACTCTACCACCTCCTCCTCCTACTGTTGGACCACTTTCTTTTTCTTTTTCGCTGGCCCCGGATCCGTGTACGGTGTCCGTAGAGGTGCTGCTGGCTTTGTCTTTCGTTTGCCCCGTTCGTCCTGCAGTTGTAAGTAAATTAAAAACATGTATAAATTTAATATAACCAATTATATTCCAGAATGCAACACAATAGGGATACAAAGTTTACCTGGTCATGCTCACAATCAGTGTCTGCACCTGATACACCTCCCAAGATCATGTGGGAGTGGTCACCCTGCTCCTCCTCCTGCTGGGGTGACTGCTGAGGTGGCTGCTGGTCACCCTGCTCCTCCTCCTGCTGGGGTGACCGATGAGGTGGCTGATGATCACCCTCCTCCTCCTGCTGGGGTGACTGCTGAGGTGGCTGCTGGTCACCCTGCTCCTCCTCCTGATGATGGGTGACCGATGAGGTGGCTGCTGGTCACCCTGCTCCTCCTCCTGATGAGGTGACCGATGAGGTAGCTGCTGGTCACCCTGCTCCTCCTCCTGATGGGGTGACCGATGAGGTGGCTGCTGGTCACCCTGCTCCTCCTCCTGATGGGGTGACTGCTGAGGTGGTTGATGATCACCCTCATCCTCCTCATGGATGGCTGACTGGCCTACATCAATAGACGACTGACGAACACCCTCGTCCTGCTGTGGTGGTGGTGGTGATGGGTAATACATGTGAAAGCTCCCACCATCATCATCATCATCGTCTGGATCATGCCTAGCAACCGGAGGCCTGGGAATATGTAAATGCTCTTCCACCCGTCTCAGCCTACTATCTATCTCCCTTACCATCTGAAAGGTTGCCTTTTGCCTCCTATCCATTTTACTTAACTTCTTATGGGTTGTCTTCTGTAAATCCACAATAAACTCAAACAACCACTTCATCTGTTTCATAGAATCATAAATATATATCATTTTACATACTACCCTTA
The DNA here is from genome assembly GCA_019925255.1 of Litchi chinensis. NCBI lineage: Eukaryota > Viridiplantae > Streptophyta > Magnoliopsida > Sapindales > Sapindaceae > Litchi > Litchi chinensis. The sequence continues at coordinate 24,207,018 of CM034469.1, read as the reverse complement.
ATTTTAAAAAAATTTGACAGAGTCTCCCTTCTTTTTTGAGTATCCAAGAAAATACAACCTGTAAATTTAAACAAATTACACTTCGTCTATCATATTAAGAGACTCCGTCTCTTTTTCACACTCCGTACTACTACATAACATGTCCACATCTTTTGCATTTACTACAATTGAAATTTATTGAATAATTTTATTATATAAATAGAATATTTGTACCTCATAATCTACGTGCTGTACATCATGTGCCTTCTTTGTCCGCAACTCTGATAAAGTATCCTCTGATTCGGATTGCACGCTTCGGACGTCTTTAAGTGGCTGATCGTCACCCTTCACCTCATCATCATCCTCTCCCTCCACCTCCTCATCATCATCCTCTTCCTCCACCTCATCATCAACCTCTATCTCCACCTCATCATCAACCTCTATCTCAGCCTCATCCCCTACACCATCATCATGGTCATCATCATCGTCGTCATCATCATCATCATCATCACTCCCCCCGCCGGCATATTTATGTACTTCATCATGAACTATATGATTTGGATTAAACGATTTCCAATAATCCATCTCCCTCTCGGCGTCAGTAGGCTCCAAGGTTTGCCGAATGCCAACTATCTGCATTATATCAATATATTTAGTTATACTACAATTATATACTTAATATAAATAACGATAGTTATAACAAACAAATAATTGACACAAATTTAGGTTATATTTGCCACTTACGGGGGGGAAATCATCTAGGCTGTGTATATTTGTGGGTGTTCTCTTCAGTGATCGTCTCATACATCTTGGTAGATCGCTTTCCGGGTTCTTGGTCCTTTTTTATATCTTCTCCCGTAACACTGGGAACAACTCCACTAACCACCACTATAATGTAACAATGATTAAACAAAAAACATACATATAGTTAGTAATGGTCAGATAATATATAATGCAAAATTGATTAAAACATACATATAACCATATATAATTAATGTAATAAAATGAAGCAATAAATATTGAAAGTATTAGTTATACCTGAAATGCTAACACATAGCCATAAATATTAATGGTCTTTGGGGGATTTCTGATCCGCTCTTCATTAAGTGCCTTGTCGAGACAGTATAACAAGACACTATAGCATAATGTGCCCCAAGGGAATGTCTTCCATCTCTCTGTACTCTCAATGAGGACCCACATAAATGGATAAATGCTAGCTCTATCATCCAGTCCCATAAAGAGATGGAAAGCAATCCCTATATTCGTCAACTTTAAAAGATCTTCATCATCTATCGGATCTTGCCCTGCACGGTCTCCCTCCCCTCTATCACTTCTTGCCTCAAGAAATCTAACCAACTCCTTCACCTCCGACGACACTCCATTAAACATTCGCCCTAGGAGACCGTTTGGATCATTTGGAGCTATTTCGAAGATTTTACGGTCGATACCCCCAAAAGCAAGTCCGATCACTAATAGAAACTCTTGTTTCCCAAACCTATAGCTTCTCTCCCCAATTTCAAACCACCTCTCATCACGGTGTGCATCCACTACATTTATCTCTCTAGCAAACACCCACAAAATCACAGAACCAGCAGCCGTATGATTAGTTATCCTCAAAATATGTCCGAATGGACATTCTGCTATGAACCAATCGTATAGCTTTCTTCTCTTAATAACGTCAATTATCTTATTAACCAATCTTTGACCAATGTGTGTGTTCCCGCTCGTATGTCTGTTAATTGTGTGTGAACTATATTTATAGTCGAAATCCATCTGTAGGAAAGAAAAACAGCAAAGAAATCATCAGTAGCAGAATCGGTTTTTGAACTGAATCGGTTTTTAAAGGAATCTGAAAAACCAGTAAATGAAAAGGATCGGTTTTTGAAGGCATCTGAAAAACCGGTTAATGAAAAGGATCGGTTTTTGAAGGATCTGAAAAACCGGTTAATGAAATCCATCGATTTTCCACGATCGGTTTTTGAGATCAGTTTTCCACCATCGGTTCATTTCAATTTTCCACGATCGGTTATCCGTAATCGATCGATTTTTCGATCGATTTTTCATTTGTTACCGAAATGAAAAACCGATAATGGAAAACCGATCGTGGAAAACCGATCGTGGAAAACCGAAATGAATAACTGATTGTGAAAAACCGAAATGAAAAACCGATCGTGGAAAACCGAAATGAATAACCGATGGTGGAAAACCGATCGTGAAAAACCGATCTCAAAAACCGATCGTGGAAAACCGATCTCAAAAACCGATCCGATCCCGACAACTCTTTTCTCGTCGGAATCGACCATTTTCAACACAAACACGACCAAACACACTAAATCCAACCTATTCTAAACCTAATCATCCTAAACTAACATCCATAACACAAACACACATATCAAAATACCAAATCTCAATCAAAACATACAACAAACATATCAAAATCTAACCTTCACACTTTCTGCAGGTTCGCCGGCGGTAGGAGCTGCTCGGGGAAGGTCGGAAACGTCGCGAATGGGAAGATCGGGTCGCGATCGGGTTCGGGTTCCGCAAAAACCGGTTGGTTTTGAGTGAGAAATCGATGGACTGTGGTAGATGTCCATCGGTTTTGAGGTATATATATGGGGGGCTTATTCGTAATTTCACCATTCGGTTTTTCATAAATTTTAAATTGTTCAGGGTTTTTTTGTAAAAATGTCCAGGGGTATTTTGGACAATTTGGGTATATCAAGCAATATATTTGTTTGAGGGGTTAAAAATAATATTTTCAAAAATAATAGGTAAAAACAAATTTTACCCTTTTTAAATGGGTATTTTTTACAATTTCCACACAAAAGTTCCATCGATCTTTTGTTATGCGGCATATTTATTTTTGAGACTATGACCCTTCATAGTAGAATAATAATACATATATAATCTGAAAATTAGGGTGGGGTTAAATCAATATAATTTGATTTTTCGACTTAAATCTGAAATTAAACAATATCTAACCATAGCTTGCTCGCTCACTCAAATTCCGTATGTATATGACTAGGTATGACTATGAGATAAATGATAATAAATTGGATTTATCAAGATTAAATTAATCTATCACTAATTTACTATCACCACCAATATGAAAAAAGATGGTGCACATCACTTGAGTTAAAAAGAAATATGCAATGTTATTTGGAATTGTTTAATATTCGTGGGAAGCATGGTGGAACTTGAACCGGTCATCACAAATGAAGACAAGGGTAATGCACATAAGTTAAGAGGAGATTTAGGAGATGATATGGAATCGTTTAGGGTTATAGTTGAATGTTGCCGTTTATAGTTAAGTTATATATATATATATATTAAAAAGATGTGACAAATAATTTACCATCCTATAAATTATAGGGCATCATTTAATATGAAATCTTGAAATAATATTCAAGATATGCTGCATGACAGCATATTAGTACATATGTGAGAAGGAAGCAAAACATATTAATTTTTCATTATGTAGTAGTAGAACGGTGAATTATCAATATATCTTCTATCCGATCAGTATCAACTTTAGGAAAGAAAAAAAAAAACACAGTTGATTATAATTAGTTCCAGAATAGTACATCAATTCATTGGCCTTTATGCTTTTATGGGCTCATCATCCTATTTCAATTATATCACTAGACTTCAACTACTAGTATTTGAGTATAACCAAAATTTATTGATAAAATTTGTATTATTAGGTAATACGTACAAATGTGGTCCTAAGTTTTATGATAATTTATCATTTTTGAATTTGATTATATGAGTTAAAAAATAGGGTTAATTGCATCAAAATATCATACATTTATCCCTTTTAGCAAATAATAATAAGCTTGAGAAATTCAACACATATATACATTCTATTATTAAAGGAGTGTTGATCATCACTAGTTAACAAAAGAAGGATAGTTTGGTCACTTCGCTTATAAAAAAAAATTATTTATTATATAAATAATAAATAATTGAATTGAAGAAACAAAGAAGAGGAAGTGATCTGGTAACATAAAGAAAGAAATAAATAAATTTAAGATGGAACTGTCTGAATTTACTACGTCTTGATAATGCTCCTCCGAAGAGTAGATGGTCTAGGTGAAGAAGTACCGATTTGGTCCTCTCTCTCTCTCTATATATATATATATATTCACCTTAATATATCTATTAAAATTAATTAAATGAGTGTATTAAATAAGAGTTATTGATTATATATAAATAATTATTAACTCAATCAAAGTAAGTAAAAATAAATAAATCTTTCTCAAAAAAAAAAAAAAATAATAATAAATCTAACAGCTAGTAATTGAAATACTAAATTTATTATATCAATACCCGTTGAGGAGGTAGGAATATATATATATATATTTATAATGTTTTTACTTTTAAGGTTGTTATATATATAATGTTTTAACTTTTAATGCTGTTTCTACATTTGTGTTGATGGTTACCGGGTGTGTTCATGAATCATGACTTGTTTTATAATTGAAGTACAGTCCAAGAAGCCATTGCCCAATTTTTCATGGACTTGTCTTAGAATTGAATTCTAGTCCAAGGAGCCGTTACCCAATTTTTTGTGGACTTCTTTCAGACTTGAAGTGCTACTTTTTATTATCTACATTTGTGTTCATAGTTACAGGGAGTGTTCATGGACATACTTTATAATTGAAGTACAGTCCAAGAAGCCTGTGCCAAATTTACCATGGACTTGTCTTAAAATTGAAGTCTAGTCCAAGGAGCCCTTGCCCAATTTGTCATGGACTTCTTTTAGAATTGAAGTTGAGTCCAAGCAGCCATGGCCCAATTATTTGGTATCATTTCTAATAAGAGCAATACAACGGCGCGAAATTCCAATTTTATGTTTAAATGAGAAGAAATGTAAACTCTAATCATCTAATAATTTATAAAAAGATCACAATTCACTTGTCAGATGATTGGGTAGACTATTATAATAATTAAGCATTATAAATTTTGACATTTAAAGAAAAAACAAATTCTGCTATAGTTTCGAAATTTAGATCGAACACTTATATTTTATGTTAAAAAACATCATTACACTTTGGAAATTTATAAGAAAACTCGTTGTCTCTATACCAGAAATCAGCCTGTTGATGTACATATACCCTTTCATCTCTATAATGAAGTTTAACTTCGATTGTGCATATTTATCACTAGATCCATATAATTTCTCTCCATAATCGTGAAAGTTGGCTTTCCATTGCATTATATTATTAGATTTTCAAGCCACTTATGAGTTATTTGATCTTAACGTACTAGAATAAATAAATATAACTTAAATGGTTAGTGTACACTTGATAAAGATTCAGATTTCACCATGCACATTTACAAGCATGCATATAAAATTTTTTCCCCTTATACGAGTAAATTTCTTCCAATGTTAGGAGAATAAATTTCTTAGACGCAAATATAGTATTTAATCTCCTTAGTCATAAGTAATTATTGATTTTTAATATCAATTTGTGTGTGTGTATATATATGTATAAATAATTGTGTTAGAGCACAATGAATTGAAGAGAAACAAAAAGCAACCCAAAAAAAAAAACAAAAAAACAAAAAAAACAAAGAAAAGAATAAATTCACTCACTGGTTGTTTCTGGGCTTATTCATAATTTTCTAGGCGTTAACCTATTCCCTAAAAGCATAGGTTAGGGCGAAGGTTAAAACTATTTAAAAAAAAAAAAAAAACCACATAAAAATTAATAACTAAACCCATTCAACTACTATACACATCAATAATTACAATGTGACCATAAAACTTATTGAAACGAAAGCCCTAGGTTGATTCTTGACTATTAATGTTTGTATATTTTCAATAGCCTTGTGTGGTTATAAAGACTAGACTTATCAATTCTTCAATATGAAACTAGAAAATTATGGTTTAGGTACCATATAAAAGTATTGATTATATTCGCTTGGTTACTGTATGAGATTGGTAATTATATTGATGACCACCAAACTTATTAAAATGAATGTCCCCAACTAATCCTCAACAATAATTACATTGATGACCACGGAACTTATTCTAATGAAGATTTTGTTGAAAAAAATGTTTAAGCGTAAAAAAATAGGAGAAGTAACAATATATGTTTTTGGAAACAATGTACCTTTTAGGAAAAAATATATATGTTAAACAAACACATTTATTTAAAAACAAAAGTATGTGTCTTTTAGAAAAAATATACCTTTTAGTAAAGACATGTTAAAAAGATAAACAATATATTTTTTCGAAAAAAAAAACACATTAAAAAGATGCCAATGTGTCTATTAAAAAAAAAAAAATTGAAAAAATAGATAGATATTATTATCAATTTTTTCTTCTTGTTTTTTGCCTTGAGTTGTTTCCAAAAATACTATGTTCAAATTCTTTGGAGGATTTTCACTATTGCTTTAGTGCAAATTCTCTCTAAGGCTTGTCATATCCTAGAAACTATTTGCAAAATTAATTCCCTATAAGCAACTCTATCGAGAGAGGAGGGGGGGTGAGGTGTGGGGGTAGGATGAGAGGTGGTGGCAAATATTGCTTTAAGGAAAGCATATATTCTGTACATGTTTCAAGTCTCCATTCCTATAAAAATTTATATTCAACAATCTTAGAGCGATATTATGGCTATGGAGAACGATACTACAAACGCTACCATCAAAGTGATGAACTGAGCTCTTATTCACCCGGATCGTTTTGATGGCGCCAATTTCACTCGCTGGCAAGATAAACTAAGATTTTTGTTGATAGCCTTGAAAATATTCTATGTTCTTGATCTTAAACTTGAAGCAATTCTTGAAGCTTCTGATAAGGACACTGAAGAAAGAAGGGTAGAATGTAAGAAGCGACAAAAAGATGAACTCACATGCCATGGTCATATTCTAAATGCCTTGTTAGATCGTCTTTATGATCTCTACACTGATAATCCATTTGCAAGAGATATTTGAAATGCATTGAAATTCAAATATAAGGTTGAGGAGGAAGGTACGAAAAAGTTTTTGATATCTAAATATTTTGATTTCAAAATGCTTGATGATAAACTTATTTTGTCTCAAGTGTATGAACTGTAAGTCATTGTCAACAAATTGAGGGCTATGAAGATTGAACTTCCTGAATCTTTTCAAGTTGGTACTAATATAGCAAAATTCTTAGTTTCTTGGAAAGATTATAGAAAAAAGTTACTTCACAATTCTGAAGATTTTTTTTTAGAGAATATTCAAAAACATCTTCAAATCGAAGAGGAATTAAGAGAAAGAGATAAAAGTGAAAATTCATATGAAGGCACTTCTAAAGCCAATGTAGTGAGTAAGCCCTCATAAGCCAACAAAGGCAACCAGAAAAAAGGAAATTCCCTAAGTCCTACAAAAGATCAAGGAAAATTCAAGAAATCTCAAAACCAAAGCCCAAAAGCAACCAAGGGAGCATGCTTTGTCTATGGCAAATCTGTGCATTATGCTTATGATTGTAAGTTGAAGAAAAAATCATATCAAGAGACAAAAGTAAACTCCGTGAAAGAAAGTGAAGAAATTGTTACTGCAGTAAGTGAGATTAATATTGTCCAAGGCAAAGTTCTTGGTTGGTGGTATGATACATATGCCACAATCCATGTTTGCTATGATAGGTTGTTGTTCAAGACATCTCTTCAAGTGATTGATAGACAAGAGATTCAAATGGGGTATGAAGGACGCTCCAAAGTGTTTGGCAAAGGAACAATAGAACTTTTCTTCACTTCTAGAAAGAAAATTGTTTTAGTCAATGTACTTCATGTCACTGATATGAATAGGAATTTAGTTAGTAGGGATCTTTTGGGAAAACTTAGAATAAAATCTGTTTATGAAATCGAAAAATTAATTTTATCCTGTAATGGTGTCTTTGTTGGGAAAGACTATTCTTGTGAAAGAATGATCAAGTTATGTATTATTGCCAATGCTAATAATAATAATAATAATAATACTATTTTTTGCTTATATGGTTGATTCTATTTCTTTATGGCATAATAGATTAGCACATGTAGGAATTGCCACTATGAAGAGAATGATTAAATATGGTTTAATATGATGTGATGATGTTGATAAATTTGAAAAATGTTAAGTATGTGTTAAATCAAAGATGGTGAAGAAACCTTTTCATAATGTTAAAAGAAATTCTAAATTATTAGATCTTGTACATTCAATATGTGAATTAAATGACATGTTAACTAGAGGTGATAATAGATATTTTATCATTTTTATAGATGATTGTTCAAGATTTACTTAATGTTTATATACTAAAAAATAAAGATGAGACTTTTAAAGTATTTAAAGTTTATAAAGCTGAAATAGAAAATCAATTGAGAAAAAAAGTTAGAGTTCTTAGAAGTGATAGAGGAGGAGAATATTTTCCAAATAATTTTAATAGTTTTGTAAAGAATATGGTATTATTCATGAGTGTTTTGCACCACGTATACCTGGACAAAATAGTTTGGCTGAAAGAAAGAATAGAATTTTTCTTAAAATGATAAATAAAATGTTATTAAACGTTGAATTGCCATTTACTTTATGGGGTGAAACTCTTTTTCTGCTTGTCATATTCTCAATAGAATTCCTTTAAAAAGAAATCAAATTTCTCCTTATGAATTATGGAAAACAAGAAAGCCCAACATACTGTATTTTAAAGTGTTGGGGGTGTCTTGCATATTGCAAGAACAATGATCCCAAAAGGACCAAGTTGGATCCAAGAGGAATAAGATGTGCGTTTGTGGGTTATGCTACAAATAGTAAGACATATAGATTTTTAAACTTAGAATCTAATGCGATAATAGAATGCAAAGATGTGGAGTTATTTGAAAATTTATTTACTTCAAAAAATAAATCTCAAACTCCTAATAATGGAGATTTTAAAATAGAAACTCCTACTAGTGAAGGATTACAAAAAGAGATTTCTCTTAAGTTTTTAGAAAAACAACCTAGTGAACCTCATAAAAGTAAAAGAGTATAGAAAGTAAAAGAATTAGAACATGATGAGATTAACTCTCAAGTGATTTCTTTTTACCTTGTTGAAGGAAATAGGAAGAAAGTCATGAGAATAACTTCTATTGTTCTTCAAGTTGAAGATGATCCTAAAACTTATAAAGAAGCTATATCGTCTAGAAATGTTGTTTTCTGGAAAGATGCTATTAATGAAGAAATGGACTCTATTATGTCCAATCACACTTGGGAACTTGTTAATTTATCTCCTGGTTCGAAACTCATTGGTTGTAAGTGGGTGTTTAAAAGGAAGTACCATACTGATGGAACTTTTCATACTTTTAAAGTTAGATTGGTAGCTAAAGGGTTTCGACAAAAGGAAAAAATTGATTATTTTAACTACATGCTCTAGTCTTAAGAATAACTTCTATTAGAATTTTATTTACTTTGACATAAATCCATGATCTTTTATTCATCAAATGAATGTTGAAACTACATTCTTAAATGGAGATCTCAATGAGGAGGTTTACATAGAATAACCAAAATGATTTGCTCTACCTGGAAATGAACATAAAGTGTGCAAGTTTGTAAAATCATTATATGGTTTAAAACAAGCGCTCAAGCAATGACATGAAAAATTTGATTCTATTATTCTTTCAAATGGCTTTATTCATAACATTGCTGATAAATATTTTTATACAAAGGTGTGTGATAAAAATGTGATATTTATTTGTTTATATGTTGATGATATGTTAATTGTGAGTAATGACATGAAAGGTGTCACAGAAACGAAGAGGTTTCTATCTTCCACATTTAAGATGAAGGATCTTAAACAAGTAGATACCATTCTAGGTATGAAAGTGACTAAAGATAGTAGGGGTTATGTTTTGAGTTAAACTCATTACATAGAAAAAGTGTTGAACAAGGTTAGTCACTTAACAATTAAAGAAGCTATTACCTCGTTTGATACAAGTATCAAGCTTTTTAAGAATGAAGGAAGAGCTGTAGTTCAAATTGGGTACGCATGTGCCATTTGTAGTCTTATGTATGCAGTCTAGAGTACAAGACCATATATAGCATTTGCTGTTAGTAAATTAAATAGATTTACTAGCAACCCGAGTTATAAGCATTAGAAAGCCATTGAGAGAGTTCTTGATTATCATAAGAAAACCAAGAATCTTGGTCTACAATACTCAAAATTCTCTGTTATCATGGAAGGATATATCGATTGTAGTTGGATATCGACTGCAAGGGACAATTAGTCTACTATTGGGTGAGTGTTTACATTAGGTGGAGGGGCTATATCTTGGAAATCCAAGAAACAAACTTTAATTACACATTCAACAATGGAATATGAGTTTGTTGCTTTAGTAGAAACAAGGAGAAAGGCTGAGTGGCTTAGAGATTTTCTTTTAGAAATTCCTTTGATATCAAAGAAAATGTCTTCTATATCCATACAATGTGATAATTAAGCCACTCTAGCAAGAGCTTATAGTAATGGAAAGTCTAGATATATTAGTTTTAAGACATGGTTATTTAAGGAAGCTAATTAAAGACGGAATTATCTCCCTTACTTTTGTAAAATCAAGTGAGAATTTAGCGGATTCGTTTAGTAAACCTTTGGTCAGAGACTTAGTGAAATCAACATTGAGAGAGATAGGGCTAAAACTCCTTAATTAAATAATTTGTTAATAATGGCAACCTAACCTAACACTAGTGAATTACTAGTTATTAGGTTTAATGAGAAAAACAAGTTATTGATAAATGGAGAATTACCAGCACTAATATGTAAGCTTATCTAAGATGTATAATGTTGGTGTTTTGTTACAGTATGAGGGTTGAGTTAATTAAAACTCTTAATGAAGGTTCAATCTATTTGAGACAAGTATCTCTAATACAGCAAAAATACTGGAAGAACTTCATCTATGTGAATTTCGAGATGGTGCCATCTTAAGGAGAGTTGGAGTTTTCTTTTTGAAAAATTCATGAATAAGGATGAGCATATGGCCATAATAATGCTAAGCGAGTATGGGGTGAAATTTATGAACACAAGAGTTTTTTATTTGAGTATGTGTCACTGGTTTTGTTATTTTGAATAATAGGTTCAAAGCTTTTGTGCTACCTTGGATTTTGACAATACTTTGTGGCATATATATTAAGGTAAAGTTTAAATCGAAAGATACCTTACTGTATTAGTAAAAGACCATTCTTTTTATAAATTTTCTTTATACTTGAACAAGTGGGGGATTGTTGAAAAAATTGTTCAAATGTAAAGAAAATATGAGAAATAACAATATGTGTTTTTGGAAACAATATACCTTTCAGGAAATGACAAATCTATTAAACAAACACATTTATTTAAAAACAAAAGTATGTGTCTTTTTGAAAAAATATACTTTTTGGTAAAGATATGTTGAAAAAATAAATAATATACATTTTTCAAAAAAGACAAGTTGAAAAGGTGTCAATGTGTCTAAAAGAAAAAATTGAAAAATAGATAGATCTTATTATCAACTTTTTCTTCTTGTTTTTTTGCCTTGGGTTGTTTCTAAAAACATTGTGTTCAAATTCCTCAAAAGATTTTCACTGTTGCTTTAGTGCAAATTCTCTCTAAGGCTTGTTATATACTAGAAGCTATTTGCTAAATTAATTCTTTGTAAATAACTCTATTTTGTGGGTGGGAGGGGGGAAGGGAGAGGTGGCAGCCCAGATATCACTTTAAGGAAAAAGTGTATTCTGTACGTGTTTCAAGTCTCCATTCCTATCAAAATTTATATTCAACAGGTCCTCTATAGTCTTCAACATAGCTCTTATATGCTCTGTAAAAGTTTTATTCATCCGTTTTATCACTCCATTTTGTTAAGAAGTGTACATGACAAAGAATAGTAAACTGTCTTTCAATTTATTTTTGCTTGCAAAGCAAGAAATTCGTTATCTATATATTATTTTCTATTTTTAGTTAAACTCTCAATCTTTTTTTATAGATTCAAGTTCTAATCGCGTTTTAAATGCGTCGACAACTGATCCTTGACTAGTATAGATAGATATATGATAGTCTTATGTACACATAAAAAATAATAATAATAACTCGTTAATTTTTAATAATGAAACAATAAATTTATGGTTCAGGTACCATACAAAGTTTTTGGTTACCATACAAGCTCACTAATTATATCGATGACTAATTTCAAAACAAAAAATTACATCAATGACTATAAAACATATTAAAACGAAGGCTTTTCAGTTGATCCTTGAAAATAATTACATCGATGTCGACGAAAGTTATTGAAACGAAGCCCATGACTGATTTTTCGCAATTAATGACCGTAAATTTCTAATAACTTTGTATATCTATGAGTAAGATAATAACTCATTAAGTCTTTAATATGAAATTAGAAAATTATGGTTTAGGTACTATTAAAAATAATAATTATATCTGTTTGATTAGTATATAAGCTTAGTAATTACTTCAACGACTACGAAACTTATTGGAATGAAGATATCGACGACTACGAAACTTATTTGACATGAAGCCCTCTAACTGATCCTCCACTATTAATGTTTGGTAAATCTTTGATTACATTTTATATATATAAATATATATAACTAATGACTCATTATTCTATAATATGGTCATTAATTATAGGAAACTTGTTGAGGGGAAGACCCCGTAATAGAAATACGTTTCTCAAAAAATAGTAATAGAAATACGTCTAGTGTCATACGACATGATCATCAAAGCGATGCAAGTATAATTAATTATATAAGCGCAATCGAGACCCCAAGGCATAGGAGAGAGCGTGCGTGTGTAGCATAGAACAAAAAAGATAGTCTCCCGCGACGCGAGTGTGAAGCGGCGACCCCCCTTTCTTGCAGCTCCTATTCTCTCCCTATCCTTTTTCTTTTTTGTCTATTTTCTTTTCTTCTTAGTCGGCCTGCTTCTTCCTCTCCGCTCTCTCCACTATCACATTTTTATTTCTTGTTTGCCTTGATTATTGAAACTTGATTCAATTCTTTGATTTGTAAACAATAACGACAATTCATTGGAGAGAGAGAGAGAGAGAGAGAGAGAGAGAGAGAGAGAGAACAGAATGTCGAAGAAGAAAGCGTTCGGTGGCAACACTATGACCCTCAAAGACTTTCATGGCGGTTCAATTCCTACTGATCTTCCTCTCCCTTCTGCTCCTGGCGTGTAAGTTTCGTTTTTGATCTTTTGTTTTGAGTTTTGATTGCTTTTTGATATCTGGGTAGTTTTTATTTTCTCGTTTTGTTAGATCTATAGTGTTGGTTTTTGGAGATTTGATTTTTTGGAAACCCTAGAGATTTTGGGAACCCTAGATTATGTTTTGGATTTATTTTTGTTGGACAGAGTTGTTAGGTCTGCGGATCGTTCCGGTTTTGACCGACCTGGTTCGTGGGGGAACTCGATGGGCCGGCCTGATCACCGTCCCAGACCCAGTTCGTCTTCGGCGACTAGGCATTTTGATGATAAAACTCCGTTTCTCAATCATGCGGCCCAGATTGGGCGGAATTTTGATGAGGATGAGAGGAAGCCATTGGATGGGGTTTCTGTCCCCCGTAGGACGTTAGTGATGAGAGTTTTCGGGTTCCTCCCAGTCGTATGGAGTTTAAACCGGAGCCTGTGATGACTGGGAGGGTGATGGGGTGGGGTGGAGGGGGGTCAGCATCGAGGGTTTCGAGTGGGGCGGTGGATTCTCATTCGGGTAGAGTAGTTGAGCAAAGTCATGTGGGCATGAATGTACCGAATTTTGGAAGTGGTAGTGGGCAGGGGAATGCTGGGTCATATCCAAATGCTTGGACGGCAAGGAAGGAGGTGGGGGTGGGGGTTACTGAACCTGTCCAATCTGAATGGTCTGGACAAAGTACGGCTTCGAAGTTGGCTCATGCAAGTGCGCTTGAAAAGGTTTATTCCGGTAGATGGCAATCGAAGCATTCGGTTCAGTACCATGGAGATGCTCAGGTTGTTAAGTTTTCGGAAACTGATGGTGGGTTACATCCAAAGGTTTATGATGATAACGTCTACAACAAGATTAATGTGGTGGGCGGGAGAGAGTCTTCTGATGCGAATTTGGTAAGGCATGTGGAAAGGGATTTGATTGTTGAAAATCGGGTTCAAGGCGGTAGAAAGGAAGAATTGGATTATGTAAGGACTGGAGCTACCACTTATGTTGAGGGAAAAGAAAGGAAACCTACATATCATACTGATAGGGTTCAACCTTCCTGGTCTAATGGCAAGTTTGGTGGGTCTGAATCACATGCCCCTGTGTATTCAGAAACATCAGAACGACCAAAGTTGAATCTACATCCAAGAACAAAGCCAGTTGAGAGTTTGGAAATGCCTGTAGCCAATCCCAAGCAGGTATTAGCTTGCATATCATATGATGGGTCTTTTTTTTATTTATTTGAAGTTTGTATTGCTTTTGTTTTACTTGATCTATACATTATTTGGTTGAATACAGGGGTGTCATCAGTTAAGTGAATCTGCTCATGGTCATATTGAAACTATGGGTGGCATGCATAGAAATGTCAATCCTACAAAATCTGATTTAGCTGGCTCTGATGACGGGAATCATGCGGTGGAGCGCCCTAAGTTAAACTTGAAGCCACGGTCACAGCCTCCTGAACAATTGGAAGGTGACGGTGAAAGGGGAAGGTAATGTCCTCTCAAATTTTGTTAGTGCTACTTGTATTATCTCCTTTTGTTTGTAAAATGATGAATGATAGAATCCTTTATATTTTGGGCATGTTTACTAATTGGAATGCATTAGGAGGGAAAGGGAACTAAATTTTTATTATGTGATTCTAGTGTTTACTAAAAATTTTTAGGGATCAAATTATGTGGACCCCACACAAAACTAGGAAAGGGAATTTAAATTACCTCCTCCCATCGAGTATTCAAGTTCCCTTTCTTAAATCTCTTTCCACTGAAAATTGATTCCCTTTAATTTTCATTCCCGATTGGTAAATGTGCTCTTTATGAGAATAAATTGTTGTTAGGAGTGGAGTGATGTAGACTCTTAACATAATTGATCTCCGGTTACCCTCTTCCTCATATAGTTACTTGAATGCATTTACTGCACGTTATTGATTCCTGGTAATTGGTTTTAGTAGTGTAGACAACTTCAATTAAATTTGATTTTAATGAATATGGATGCAGATGATCATTTACGGTTTTGAGATAGCTGTTATGTATAGTATCATGGAATATTTTCTTCATACTGGCCTTAGCTGTAAATCTAGTACTTTTCCTTTTGATTGATCAAACTATATTCTCTTTGCCCTGATATGCAATAGTAATGGTTATCATAAATGTTGAACCATATCACTAGCTACTTCCCTCCCTTTCAGATAATGATTATTTTCTGGCTATTAAGATTTTGTTCAAAGTGCTACGAGAATCTGGTTTCTTTAAATAAAATACTATTTAGAATTTCAGTGTGTGTTAAATCCTTGGTTAATAATCGAAGAGAAATGTCACTAAGAATTCTGTCTTGTGCATTTTGTATAATTAGTTGCTTGTAGATGGTCTGGAGTGTGTTTTACTTCTAAATGTTTTTTGTTTTATTGGAGAAAGGGTTTCGCTATTGGCATTAACTAGCAACTCTCATTAATCCTTTTTTGTTGCAGAAATTCAGTATTTGGTGGTGCTCGCCCAAGAGAACTGGTGAGTGGATTTATGCTATCTGCATGCTAAAAAATCCATCGATGATTCTTTGTGGTTGTAATTTTTAACACTGGTGTTGAGAGGAAATATTGTAAATTGTCCATGTTATCTCCGTTGTTGAATTTCTTTTGCTGATTTTTCTATATTTAAAAACTTCCTCATTGACCTCTAAACTGTTGAATTTTCTTTGATTGTTCTCATCGTTGTGTGTGTGTGTGAGGAAATAATGTTAATTGTTCACATATATTTGCTGTTGGGTTTTGTCATTGGTTCTCAACACCAGTGTAATTAAAACTGTTAATTGTATCTTTCTATGTTATTGTTGATCAGTTATGCTTGTTGCTGCTTTTAATTCTCCTTTTAGTCGTTCTTGGTGAATTAATGTTCTTAGCCTGATGATGATGCTAATTATTTTCTCAGGTTTTGAAGGAGCGAGGGGTTGATGATGTTGCCATCAACAATCGTGATATGGGTCAAAATTCGGATAGGTAGTGACTTATCTTCTAATAGCTCTTTGGCACAACTGAATTTCTTTCTATTGTGTCTAAATGACAATTTCAGATTTTGAATATTTCTTTTGTGCCTAATGTGAAGGATGAAACATAATACTCCCAAGACTGAAAGAGCACCTGCACATGCAACTCCTACTCGCCAAAGTGGAAGAACTGAAAATCTTCCTTCTGATCAGAGGATGGTAAGGAAGTTTGAAAGGAAGGATAACCTGGTGGATACTGAGAGAGTTGATATGCAGAGACGAAACTGGCGTAATGAGAATAGAAGGAACAACAGGGGGACTGAAAAGGAGCAGCAACAGCAGCAGCAGGAGAGGCAGCCCTCACCAGAGACCTGGCGCAAGCCGGTGGAGCAGGCCAAACCAACTGCTGCTGATGCTGCCGGTGTGCGCTATGGAAAAGTAGCTTCAGCTGTAGAGCTGGCCCAAGCATTTTCAAGGTCATTCCCTGATCCAAAATCAGATGTTCAACATTCTGGTCAAAGGGGCCCTAGCCGGACTCAGGTGCCTTTTTCAAGGCTGATGGGTCCAACTTCGAGGCCTCAAATTAATGGTTACTAATTCCAAGTGGTTTATGTGCAATCGGCAATTGCTTGGTGATAAGAAGATTGGCTTCCTGCGAGCAGTGTTATAGACACATGCAAGGTGTGATCATGTCATGTCCTAGACATGCACGGACAAGAGTGCCTACACCCAAATTTTTTAAGAATTTCTTGGAAGATAGATGCCATTCAAAATCAGTTGCAATCAAGAGAAAACAGTTTCAACTTCTCTTTATAGCTGATTTTAGTTTTCCTATTTTCTTTTTCAATAGCTGTTTGGATTCTCAACTTAAAAGGGGAGAAAATGATCCGTTGTTGCCTGAATTTGAGAAGGCTGGTGTAACATGAGTTGACCATATGCTTACCCCGATAGCAGGGAGTGTTCTTTCTACTGATGTGGTCTAGATGTTAGTACTTTGTAATATCGTAGTGGTCTTAAGTGGAACCTGTCTTAGTCATGGTCATGATTCTATTTGAGGATCAATTGGATAGTGCAACTTATTATCCTGATCAAAGAAATTTTTGAAATATAAGTTTGGGTTACTGTTTTGGACTTTTGACACATTTAAATGGTAGATTGATCTGACTAAAATATGTGAATAGCTCCATTTGAGCAGGCAGTCAAAATTTTCAACTCAAAACCAGTGGAGCTCTGGCTTGACCTTACGTGCCCATGAAAAGCACCAGGGTCACCACAATTCATCTAATTCTCTCAGTGGGATCCAGAATCCACTAAGAGGCTGTTCTTGCAGTCAAGTTGGCTGTGGAAATTAGTGGCATGAGTAACGGAAAAGGCAATCCTATTTGGTCAATGAAAATCATCTTATGGTTAAATATGCATATAAATTATAGACTAAAATGAAATATCATATCATCATTGGCCATATATTTTACCCAACACGGCAGTTATGAGAGAGCACCATTACATTTTTTGACTTATTTAATTATATTACATTAAATATAGAAGTCACGCAACAAAAGACACCAGTCTAGCTTAGTTAATATTCTAGTGCAAAAATTGATAGGCTTGCTCTCGTGAAACTAAGCTCAACATAAGGGTGGCTCGTGAACCAATCATGTTGTTGTTTTACTTTTAAAAAAATGCCTGCTTGCTTCTTATTATTCCCTCCATTGCGTCTGTCTACTTGCAAAGCAAGCAGTTGCCTCTATGCTTCTTCCCATTGACCAATCAACAGCATACCACTTCCAAAGACCTCCTTTTTTCCCTCTCTT
Organism: Litchi chinensis; assembly: GCA_019925255.1. Taxonomy (NCBI): domain Eukaryota; kingdom Viridiplantae; phylum Streptophyta; class Magnoliopsida; order Sapindales; family Sapindaceae; genus Litchi; species Litchi chinensis. The sequence goes on along the minus strand of CM034469.1, from coordinate 24,189,125 downwards.
TATTTTCCCTTCTCTGTTTAGTACATCTTTTGGCTTCTGTTCCACATTCTTTTCTCCTTTTTCGTGTTACATTTGGTAAAAAGTTGCAACTTTTTTCAGACACATAATAACTTTTCAGCTTCATAAAAGCTGAACCTAAAGTGGGGTTGTGACATTACTTTTTGACTATGGAAGTCTGCTGTGATCTTGAAGTAGATGTCAATGGCCAACAGGTTTTCATGGTGCACAAGGTAGAATTAGCACACTTCGGTTTTCTGTATTTCAGTTGCAAACTTAGGTTTTGTGTAACCAGTCTTGTCTTTATGCATTGAGTTTGGACCAATCATGAAATGTTGTTGGTAGGGAGCGAAACTTATGCATTTTTTTGTCTAAACTTCTGGTTTTGTCTTTTTTTTTTTTTTTTTGGTGACTCTGACTATTGTTTTTTCACGCTAAAAGGATCGTACTAGAGGTACCGCATCACAATTTATTATTGACAGCAACACCCTACCATAATTTTTTTTGTTACTGGAAGATTCCTTCTCGTGTATGATATGTTAGTATTTTGTTTGATGCATTTAAAGCTTTTACTAAGTTTATAGCCACATGAAGCGTTGGTGCATATAGACTTCTGTTTCTTGTATATGAACAATATTTTGGACTTTAGTTTCATGTATCTGATACTAGATGTGTTTGTGTGAACACTTAATTAACAATTATATTCCATTGTGTCAATTTGTGCAGAAACTTCTTGCATCTTTCTCGGGCAGGTTAAGAAACCTGTTGAGCAAATCGAAAGGGGGTACGAGGAACCTGAAAGTTATATTCCATGACTTTCCGGGAGGGGCGGAGGGATTTGAACTTATAGCAAGGTTTTGTTACAGCAATGGCAAAATTGAGATAGCAGCCTCCAACATTGTTCTGCTAAGCTCTGCGGCACATTTCATGGAGATGGGGTTGGGATTTGATGGAGATGGAAAGCTCAATTTGACATACCAAATTGAGAGAAGTCTTGAGGAAATCAATTCCTGGTCCTGGTCTGAGCTCCTGCTGGCTTTGAAGCAGTGTCAAGATTTGCTTCCCACAGCAGATACTAAATTTATACTTGAAAAGGTCTTGGTTTGCATCATAGAAAGGCTTGCTTTGCCTGGACTTGCAAGCCCCTTTATGCCCTTTTCTGATGATTCGTTTAAGTTCTCGTGTGATACAGGATGCTCGCATAGCACGAAGAACTACTCTCAAAGAACATGGTGGTTTGAGGATCTTTTGTTTTTGAATGTTGATTTGATTGATAAGGTAATTAACATAATGGTTCTCCAGAATTTCGATCATGATACGATTTTTAAGTTCCTCTTCTACTATAGAAGATCAAGATTTCTTGGTGCCTCACAAGCTGAGAAGTGTAGAATCACAAAGGTTGTAATCAATCTACTTTCTTTGATTGATAAGAGCTCCCTTTCTTGCAAAGGCTTGTTTGATATTTTCCGAGTGGCTTCAAGTTTGAAACTAGGCAGATACTTCAAAATCAAATTGGAAAGTCTAATAGGTTCACAACTAGATCAAGCAACAGTTGATTATTTGCTTGTTCCATCTCCACCAGGGAAGGATTATAGTTATGATGTAAGTTTGGTTTTTAGGCTTGTCAAAGCATTCCTCTTCGAAGATAGCAGCTGGTTGTCCATGAGTCGATTGAACAAAGTCACGAGCTTAATGGACTTGTATCTTGCAGAAGTATCCCCAGATCCCCATTTAAAGCCTTCCAGATTTGCAGCATTACTCACAGTGTTGCCAGATTCCACTAGACAATCCCACGATGGCCTTTACCGAGCCATTGACATGTATCTTCAGGTATGTAGCATATAGCTATTTGCAAGTATGCAATTGTTCAAGTTCCTAAATTTTAGTTGAGTTCATTTGAACATGTAGACTAAAAGGTATCAAATTCCTATTGTTACTGAATTGTTCAAATTTGGGACATGATTTTCCATGAATTGAAATTTAAAATGTTTGGATCTTATATGTAGGTCCATGCTGGGTTGTCTGAAGGAGAAAAGATAAGAGTCTGCAGGGGACTAAACTTTGAGAAGCTATCAGTTGATGTTTTGAAGCACCTATCTCTAAATTCCAAGTTTCCATCAAGAATAGCAGTCCAATCTTTCATTAACCAACAATCCAAGTTCAAAAGTGTACTTCCAAAGACATACCATATTGGTGCAACCACTAGCAACTCTCTGGATGCTAAGGAATATATTGGTGAGACAGCTGATCCTAGGAGATTTCCACTTTACGCAAAAAAGCAGACTCATTCAACAGAAACTGAAAAGTTTGAAGCAGAATTGCGAGGGATGCAATGGAGAGTTGTTCACATGGAGAAAATCTGTAAGATAATGCAGACTCAGATGGGAGATGTAACAAAACAAAGATTGTCTAGTTCAGGCATTAGTGCTAGATATTTACCCAGACTTTGTTCTTGAAAAATATTTGTCTTCAAGTTTTAGACATGGTTCTTATAATTTCTCCATATTGTATTACAAAATGAGATGTATAGTATGTAAAGTTTGTTAAT
>CM034469.1:24165979-24186080 GCA_019925255.1 Litchi chinensis | reverse complement strand
ATGTTAGGAGAATAAATTTCTTAGACGCAAATATAGTATTTAATCTCCTTAGTCATAAGTAATTATTGATTTTTAATATCAGTTTGTGTGTGTATATATATATATGTGTGTGTGTGTATAAATAATTGTGTTAGAGCACAATGAAATTAAGAGAAACAAAAAGCAACAACAAAAAAAAAAAAACAAAAAAAACAAAGAACAGAATAAATTCACTCACTAGTTGTTTCTGGGCTTATTCATAATTTTCTAGGCGTTAACCTATTCCCTAAAAGCATAGGTTAGGGCAAAGGTTAAAAACTATTTAAAAAAAAAAAAAACTACATAAAAATTAATAAGTAAACCCATTCAACTACTATACACATCAATAATTACAATGTGACCATAAAACTTATTGAAACGAAAGCCGTAGGTTGATTCTTGACTATTAATGTTTGTATATTTTCAATAGCCTTGTGTGGTTATAAAGACTAGACTTATCAATTCTTCAATATGAAACTAGAAAATTATGGTTTAGGTACCATATAAAAGTATTGATTATATTCGCTTGGTTACTGTATGAGATTGGTAATTACATTGATGACCACGACACTTATTAAAATGAATGTCCCCGACTAATCCTCGACAATAATTACCCCAATGACCACGAAACGTATTCTAATGAAGATTCTGTTGAAAAAATTGTTCAAGCGTAAAGAAATAGGAGAAGTAACAATATATGTTTTTGGAAACAATGCACCTTTTAGGAAAAGACATATCTGTTAAACAGACACATTTATTTAAAAACAAAAGTATGTGTCTTTTGGAAAAAATACACCTTTTAGTAAAGACATGTTGAAAAGATAAACAATACATCTTTTTAGGAAAAAAAAACATGTTGAAAAGGTGCGAATGTGTCTATAAAAATAAAAAATAAAAATTGAAAAAATAGATAGATATTATTATCAATTTTTTCTTCTTGTTTTTTGCCTTGAGTCGTTTCCAAAAATACTATGTTCAAATTCCTTGGAGGATTTTCACTATTGCTTTAGTGCAAATTCTCTCTAAGGCTTGTCATATCCTAGAAACTATTTGCAAAATTAATTCCCTATAAGCAACTCTATCGAGAGAGGGAGGGGGGGTGGGTGCGGGGGGGAGGAGGATAGGGGTGTGGCAAATATTGCTTTAAGGAAAGCATATATTCTGTACATGTTTCAAGTCTCCATTCCTATAAAAATTTATATTCAACAATCTTAGAGCGATATTATGGCTATGGAGAACGATACTACAAACGCTACCATCAAAGTGATGAACTGAGCTCTTATTCACCAGGATCGTTTTGATGGCGCCAATTTCACTCGCTGGCAAGATAAACTAAGATTTTTGTTGATAGCCTTGAAAATATTCTATGTTCTTGATCCTAAACTTGAAGCAATTCTTGAAGCTTCTGATAAGGACACTGAAGAAAGAAGGGCAGAATGTAAGAAGCGACAAAAAGATGAACTCATATGCCATGGTCATATTCTGAATGCCCTGATAGATCGTCTCTATGATCTCTACACTAATAATTCATTTGCAAAAGATATTTGAAATGCATTGAAATTCAAATATAAGGCTGAGGAGGAAGGTATGAAAAAGTTTTTGATATCTAAATATTTTGATTTCAAAATGCTTGATGATAAACTTATTTTGTCTCAAGTGCATGAACTGTAAGTCATTGTCAACAAATTGAGAGTTATGAAGATTGAACTTCCTGAATCTTTTCAAGTTGGTACTATTATAGCAAAATTCTCAGCTTCTTGGAAAGGTTATAGAAAAAAGTTACTTCACAATTCTGAAGATTTTTCTTTAGAGAATATTCAAAAAAAATCTTCAAATCGAAGAGGAATTGAGAGAAAGAGATAAAAGTGAAAATTCATATGAAGGCACTTCTAAAGCCAATGTAGTGAGTAAGCCCTCATAAGCCAACAAAGGCAACCAGAAAAAAGGAAATTCCCTAAGTCCTACAAAAGATCAAGGAAAATTCAAGAAATCTCAAAACCAAAGCCCAAAAGCAACCAAGGGAACATACTTTGTCTATCGCAAATCTATGCATTATGCTTATGATTGTAGGTTGAAGAAGAAACCAAATCAAGAGACAAAAGTGAACTCCGTGAAAGAAAGTGAAGAAATTGTTATTGCAGTAAGTGAGATTACTATTGTCCAAGGCAAAGTTCTTGGTTGGTGGTATGATACATATGCCACAATCCATGTTTGCTATGATAGGTTGTTGTTCAAGACATCTCTTCAAGTGATTGATAGACAAGAGATTCAAATGGGGTATGAAGGACGCTCCAAAGTGTTTGGCAAAGGAACAATAGAACTTTTCTTCACTTCTAGAAAGAAAATTATTTTAGTCAATGTACTTCACGTCACTGATATGAATAGGAATTTAGTTAGTAGGGATCTTTTGGGAAAACCTAGAATAAAATCTGTCTATGAAATCGGAAAATTAATTTTATCCTGTAATGGTGTCTTTGTTGGGAAAGACTATTCTTGTGAAAGAATGATCAAATTATGTATATTGATAATGCTAATAATAATAATAATAATACTATTTTTTGCTTATATGGTTGATTCTATTTCTTTATGGCATAGTAGATTAGCACATGTAGGAATTGCCACTATGAAGAGAATGATTAAATATGGTTTAATATGATGTGATAATGTTGATAAATTTGAAAAATGTTAAGTATGTGTTAAATCAAAGATGGTGAAGAAACCTTTTCATAATGTTAAAAGAAATTCTAAATTATTAGATCTTGTACATTCTAATATATGTGAATTAAATGACATGTTAACTAGAGGTGATAATAGATATTTTATCATTTTTATAGATGATTGTTCAAGATTTACTTAATGTTTATTTACTAAAAAATAAAGATGAGGCTTTTAAAGTATTTAAAGTTTATAAAGCTGAAATAGAAAATTAATTGAGAAAAAAAATTAGAGTTCTTAAAAGTGATAGAGGAGGAGGAGAATATTTTCAAATAATTTTAATACATTTTGTAAAGAACATGGTATTATTCATGAGTGTTTTGCACCATGCATACCTGAACAAAATAGTTTGGCTGAAAGAAAGAATAGAACTTTTCTTAAAATGATAATAAAATGTTATTAAACGTTGGATTGACATTTACTTTGTGGGGTGAAACTCTTTTTCTACTTGTCATATTCTCAATAGAATTCCTTTAAAAAGAATCAAATTTCTCCTTATGAATTATGGAAAACAAGAAAGCCCAACATACTGTATTTTAAAGTGTTGGGGGTGTCTTGCATATTGCAAGAACAATGATTCCAAAAGGACCAAGTTGGATCCAAGAGGAATAAGATGTGCGTTTGTGGGTTATGCTACAAATAGTAAGACATATAGATTTTTAAACTTAGAATCTAATGCGATAATAGAATGCAAAGATGTGGAGTTCTTTGAAAATTTATTTACTTCAAAAAATAAATCTCAAACTCCTAATAATGGAGATTTTAAAATAGAAACTCCTACTAGTGAAGGATTACAAAAAGAGATTTCTCTTAAATTTATAGAAAAACAACCTAGTGAACCTCGTAAAAGTAAAAGAGTACAGAAAGCAAAAGAATTAGAACATGATGAGATTAACTCTCAAGTGATTTCTTTTTACCTTGTTGAAGGGAATAGGAAGAAAGTCATGAGAATAACTTCTATTGTTCTTCAAGTTGAAGATGATCCTAAAACTTATAAAGAAGCTATATCATCTAGAGATGTTGTTTTCTGGAAAGACGCTATTAATGAAGAAATGGACTCTATTATGTCCAATCACACTTGGGAACTTGTTAATTTATCTCCTGGTTCGAAACTCATTGGTTGTAAGTGGGTGTTTAGGTTTAGAAGGAAGTACCATACTGATGGAACTTTTCATACTTTTAAAGTTAGATTGGTAGCTAAAGGGTTTCAACAAAAGGAAGGAATTGATTATTTTGACTATATGCTCCAGTCTTAAGAATAACTTCTATTAGAATTTTATTTACTTTGACATAAATCCATGATCTTTTATTCATCAAATGGATGTTGAAACTACATTCTTAAATAGAGATCTCGATGAAGAGGTTTACATGGAACAACCAAAATGTTTTGCTCTACCTGGAAATGAACATAAAGTGTGCAAGTTTGTAAAATCATTATATGGTTTAAAACAAGCACCCAAACAATGACATGAAAAATTTGATTCTATTATTCTTTCAAATGACTTTATTCATAACATAACTGATCAATATTTTTATACAAAGGTGTGTGATAAAAATGTGATATTTGTTTGTTTATATGTTGATGATATGTTAATTGTGAGTAATGACATGAAAGGTGTCACAGAAACGAAGAGGTTTTTATCTTCCACATTTAAGATGAAGGATCTTAGACAAGTAGATACCATTCTAGGTATGAAAGTGACTAAAGATAGCGGGGGTTATGTTTTGAGTTAAACTCATTACATAGAAAAAGTGTTGAACAAGATTAGTCACTTAACAATTAAAGAAGCTATTACCTCGTTTGATGCAAGTATCAAGCTTTTCAAGAATGAAGGGAGAGCTGTAGTTCAAATTGAGTACGCACGTGCCATTTGTAGTCTTATGTATGCAGTCTAGAGTACAAGACCATTTATAGCATTTGCTGTTAGTAAATTAAATAGATTTACTAGCAACCCGAGTTATAAGCATTAGAAAGCCATTGAGAGAGTTCTTGATTATCATGAGAAAACCAAGAATCTTGGTCTACAATACTCAAAATTCTCTGTTATCATGGAAGGATATATCGATTGTAGTTGGATATCGACTGCAAGGGACAATTAGTCTACTATTGGGTGAGTGTTTACATTAGGTGGAAGGGCTATATCTTGGAAATCCAAGAAACAAACTTTAATTACACATTCAACAATGGAATATGAGTTTGTTGCTTTAGTAGAAACAAGGAGAGAGGCTGAGTGGCTTAGAGATTTTCTTTTAGAAATTCCTTTGATATCGAAGAAAATGTCTTCTATATCCATACAATGTGATAATTAAGCCACTCTAGCAAGAGCTTATAATGAAGTATATAATGGAAAGTCTAGATATATTAGTTTTAAGACATGGTTATTTAAGGAAGCTAATTAAAGACGGAATTATCTCCCTTACTTTTGTAAAATCAAGTGAGAATTTAGCGGATTCGTTTAGTAAACCTTTGGTCAGAGACTTAGTGAAATCAACATTGAAAGAGATAGGGCTAAAACTCCTTAATTAAATAATTTGTTAATAATGGCAACCTAACCTAACACTAGTGAATTACTAGTTATTAGGTTTAATGAGAAAAACAAGTTATTGATAAATGGAGAATTACCAGCACTAATATGTAAGCTCTATCTAAGATGTATAATGTTGGTGTTTTGTTACAGTATGAGGGTTGAGTTAATTAAAACTCTTAATGAAGGTTCAATCTATTTGAGACAAGTATCTTTAATACAGCAAAAATACTGGAAGAACTTCATCTATGTGAATTTCGAGATGGTGCCATCTTAAGGAGAGTTGGAGTTTTCTTTCTGAAAAAATTCATGAATAAGGATGAGCATATGGCCATAATAATGCTAAGCGAGTATGGGGTGAAATTTATGAACACAAGAGTTTTTTATTTGAGTATGTGTCACTGGTTTTGTTATTTGAAATAATAGGTTCAAAGCTTTTGTGCTACCTTGGATTTTGACAATAATTTGTGGCATATATATTAAGGTAAAGTTTAAATCGAAAGATACCTTACTATATTAGTAAAAGATTGTTCTTTTTATAAATTTTCTTTACACTTGAACAAGTGGGGGATTGTTGAAAAAAATTGTTCAAATGTAAAGAAAATATGAGAAATAACAATATGTGTTTTTGGAAACAATATACCTTTCAGGAAATGACAAATCTATTAAACAAACACATTTATTTAAAAACAAAAGTATGTGTCTTTTTGAAAAAATATACTTTTTGGTAAAGATATGTTGAAAAAATAAATAATATACATTTTTCAAAAAAGACAAGTTGAAAAGGTGTCAATGTGTCTAAAAGAAAAAATTGAAAAATAGATAGATCTTATTATCAACTTTTTCTTCTTGTTTTTTTGCCTTGGGTTGTTTCTAAAAACATTATGTTCAAATTCCTCAAAAGAATCCTAGAAGCTTTTGTAAAATTAATTCTCTGTAACAACTCTATATTCTCTGTAAACAACTCTATTCTAGGGAATTAATTCTTTGGGGGGGGCTCTATTTTGGGGGTGGGGGGGGGGAAGGGGGAGAGGTGGCAGGCAGGTATCGATATCGCTTTAAGGAAAAAGTGTATTCTGTACGTGTTTCAAGTCTCCATTCCTATAAAAATTTATATTCAACAGGTCCTCTATAGTCTTCAACATAGCTCTTATATGTTCTGCAAAATTTTATTCATTTATTCTGTCACTCCATTTTGTTAAGAAGTGTACATGACAAAGAATAGTAAACTGTCTTTCAATTTATTTTTGCTTGCAAAGCAAGAAATTCGTTATCTATATATTATTTTCTATTTTTAGTTAAACTCTCAATCTTTTTTTATAGATTCAAGTTCTAATCGCGTTTTAAATGCGTCGACAACTGATCCTTGACTAGTATAGATAGATATATGATAGTCTTATGTACACATAAAAAAAAATAATAATAACTCGTTAATTTTTAATTATGAAACAATAAATTTATGGTTCAGGTACCATACAAAGTTTTTGGTTACCATACAAGCTCACTAATTATATCGATGACTAATTTCAAAACAAAAACTTACATCAATGACTATAAAACATATTAAAACGAAGGCTTTTCAGTTGATCCTTGAAAATAATTACATCGATGTCGACGAAAGTTATTGAAACGAAGCCCATGACTGATTTTTCGCAATTAATGACCGTAAATTTCTAATAACTTTGTATATCTATGAGTAAGATAATAACTCATTAAGTCTTTAATATGAAATTAGAAAATTATGGTTTAGGTACTATTAAAAATAATAATTATATCTGTTTGATTAGTATATAAGCTTGGTAATTACTTCAACGACTACGAAACTTATTGGAATGAAGATATCGACGACTACGAAACTTATTTGACATGAAGCCCTCTAACTGATCCTCCACTATTAATGTTTGGTAAATCTTTGATTACATTATATATATATAAATATATATAACTAATGACTCATTATTCTATAATATGGTCATTAATTATAGGAAACTTGTTGAGGGGAAGACCCCGTAATAGAAATACGTTTCTCAAAAAATAGTAATAGAAATACGTCTAGTGTCATACGACATGATCATCAAAGCGATGCAAGTATAATTAATTATATAAGCGCAATCGAGACCCCAAGGCATAGGAGAGAGCGTGCGTGTGTAGCATAGAACAAAAAAGATAGTCTCCCGCGACGCGAGTGTGAAGCGGCGACCCCCCTTTCTTGCAGCTCCTATTCTCTCCCTATCCTTTTTTTTTTGTCTATTTTCTTTTCTTCTTAGTCGGCCTGCTTCTTCCTCTCCGCTCTCTCCACTATCACATTTTTATTTCTTGTTTGCCTTGATTATTGAAACTTGATTCAATTCTTTGATTTGTAAACAATAACAACAATTCATTGAGAGAGAGAGAGAGAGAGAGAGAGAGAGAGAGAGAGAGAGAGAACAGAATGTCGAAGAAGAAAGCGTTCGGTGGCAACACTATGACCCTCAAAGACTTTCATGGCGGTTCAATTCCTACTGATCTTCCTCTCCCTTCTGCTCCTGGCGTGTAAGTTTCGTTTTTGATCTTTTGTTTTGAGTTTTGATTGCTTTTTGATATCTGGGTAGTTTTTATTTTCTCGTTTTGTTAGATCTATAGTGTTGGTTTTTGGAGATTTGGATTTTTTGGAAACCCTAGAGATTCTGGGAACCCTAGATTATGTTTTGGATTTATTTTTGTTGGACAGAGTTGTTAGGTCTGCGGATCGTTCCGGTTTTGACCGACCTGGTTCGTGGGGGAACTCGATGGGCCGGCCTGATCACCGTCCCAGACCCAGTTCGTCTTCGGCGACTAGGCATTTTGATGATAAAACCCCGTTTCTCAATCATGCGGCCCAGATTGGGCGGAATTTTGATGAGGATGAGAGGAAGCCATTGGATGGGGCTTCTGTCCCCCGTAGGACAGTTAGTGATGAGAGTTTTCGGGTTCCTCCCAGTCGTATGGAGTTTAAACCGGAGCCTGTGATGACTGGGAGGGTGATGGGGTGGGGTGGAGGGGGGTCAGCATCGAGGGTTTCGAGTGGGGTGGTGGATTCTCATTCGGGTAGAGTAGTTGAGCAAAGTCATGTGGGCATGAATGTACCGAATTTTGGAAGTGGTAGTGGGCAGGGGAATGCTGGGTCATATCCAAATGCTTGGACGGCAAGGAAGGAGGTGGGGGTGGGGGTTACTGAACCTGTCCAATCTGAATGGTCTGGACAAAGTACGGCTTCGAAGTTGGCTCATGCAAGTGCGCTTGAAAAGGTTTATTCCGGTAGATGGCAATCGAAGCATTCGGTTCAGTACCATGGAGATGCTCAGGTTGTTAAGTTTTCGGAAACTGATGGTGGGTTACATCCAAAGGTTTATGATGATAACGTCTACAACAAGATTAATGTGGTGGGCGGGAGAGAGTCTTCTGATGCGAATTTGGTAAGGCATGTGGAAAGGGATTTGATTGTTGAAAATCGGGTTCAAGGCGGTAGAAAGGAAGAATTGGATTATGTAAGGACTGGAGCTACCACTTATGTTGAGGGAAAAGAAAGGAAACCTACATATCATACTGATAGGGTTCAATCTACCTGGTCTAATGGCAAGTTTGGTGGGTCTGAATCACATGCCCCTGTGTATTCAGAAACATCAGAGCGACCAAAGTTGAATCTACATCCAAGAACAAAGCCAGTTGAGAGTTTGGAAATGCCTGTAGCCAATCCCAAGCAGGTATTAGCTTGCATATCATATGATGGGTCTTTTTTTTATTTATTTGAAGTTTGTATTGCTTTTGTTTTACTTGGTCTATACATTATTTGGTTGAATACAGGGGTGTCATCAGTTAAGTGAATCTGCTCATGGTCATATTGAAACTATGGGTGGCATGCATAGAAATGTCAATCCTACAAAATCTGATTTAGCTGGCTCTGATGACGGGAATCATGCGGTGGAGCGCCCTAAGTTAAACTTGAAGCCACGGTCACAGCCTCCTGAACAATTGGAAGGGGACGGTGAAAGGGGAAGGTAATGTCCTCTCAAATTTTGTTAGTGCTACTTGTATTATCTCCTTTTGTTTGTAAAATGATGAATGATAGAATCCTTTATATTTTGGGCATGTTTACTAATTGGAATGCATTAGGAGGGAAAGGGAACTAAATTTTTATTATGTGATTCTAGTGTTTACTAAAACTTTTTAGGGATCAAATTATGTGGACCCCACACAAAACTAGGAAAGGGAATTTAAATTACCTCCTCCCATCGAGTATTCAAGTTCCCTTTCTTAAATCTCTTTCCACTGAAAATTGATTCCCTTTAATTTTCATTCCCGATTGGTAAATGTGCTCTTTATGAGAATAAATTGTTGTTAGGAGTGGAGTGATGTAGACTCTTAACATAATTGATCTCCGGTTACCCTCTTCCTCATATAGTTACTTGAATGCATTTACTGCACGTTATTGATTCCTGGTAATTGGTTTTAGTAGTGTAGACAACTTCAATTAAATTTGATTTTAATGAATATGGATGCAGATGATCATTTACGGTTTTGAGATAGCTGTTATGTATAGTATCATGGAATATTTTCTTCATACTGGCCTTAGCTGTAAATCTAGTACTTTTCCTTTTGATTGATCAAACTATATTCTCTTTGCCCTGATATGCAATAGTAATGGTTATCATAAATGTTGAACCATATCACTAGCTACTTCCCTCCCTTTCAGATAATGATTATTTTCTGGCTATTAAGATTTTGTTCAAAGTGCTACGAGAATCTGGTTTCTTTAAATAAAATACTATTTAGAATTTCAGTGTGTGTTAAATCCTTGGTTAATAATCGAAGAGAAATGTCACTAAGAATTCTGTCTTGTGCATTTTGTATAATTAGTTGCTTGTAGATGGTCTGGAGTGTGTTTTACTTCTAAATGTTTTTTGTTTTATTGGAGAAAGGGTTTCGCTATTGGCATTAACTAGCAACTCTCATTAATCCTTTTTTGTTGCAGAAATTCAGTATTTGGTGGTGCTCGCCCAAGAGAACTGGTGAGTGGATTTATGCTATCTGCATGCTAAAAAATCCATCGATGATTCTTTGTGGTTGTAATTTTTAACACTGGTGTTGAGAGGAAATATTGTAAATTGTCCATGTTATCTCCGTTGTTGAATTTCTTTTGCTGATTTTTCTATATTTAAAAACTTCCTCATTGACCTCTAAACTGTTGAATTTTCTTTGATTGTTCTCATCGTTGTGTGTGTGTGTGAGGAAATAATGTTAATTGTTCACATATATTTGCTGTTGGGTTTTGTCATTGGTTCTCAACACCAGTGTAATTAAAACTGTTAATTGTATCTTTCTATGTTATTGTTGATCAGTTATGCTTGTTGCTGCTTTTAATTCTCCTTTTTAGTCGTTCTTGGTGAATTAATGTTCTTAGCCTGATGATGATGCTAATTATTTTCTCAGGTTTTGAAGGAGCGAGGGGTTGATGATGTTGCCATCAACAATCGTGATATGGGTCAAAATTCGGATAGGTAGTGACTTATCTTCTAATAGCTCTTTGGCACAACTGAATTTCTTTCTATTGTGCCTAAATGACAATTTCAGATTTTGAATATTTCTTTTGTGCCTAATGTGAAGGATGAAACATAATACTCCCAAGACTGAAAGAGCACCTGCACATGCAACTCCTACTCGCCAAAGTGGAAGAACTGAAAATCTTCCTTCTGATCAGAGGATGGTAAGGAAGTTTGAAAGGAAGGATAACCTGGTGGATACTGAGAGAGTTGATATGCAGAGACGAAACTGGCGTAATGAGAATAGAAGGAACAACAGGGGGACTGAAAAGGAGCAGCAACAGCAGCAGCAGGAGAGGCAGCCCTCACCAGAGACCTGGCGCAAGCCGGTGGAGCAGGCCAAACCAACTGCTGCTGATGCTGCCGGTGTGCGCTATGGAAAAGTAGCTTCAGCTGTAGAGCTGGCCCAAGCATTTTCAAGGTCATTCCCTGATCCAAAATCAGATGTTCAACATTCTGGTCAAAGGGGCCCTAGCCGGACTCAGGTGCCTTTTTCAAGGCTGATGGGTCCAACTTCGAGGCCTCAAATTAATGGTTACTAATTCCAAGTGGTTTATGTGCAATCGGCAATTGCTTGGTGATAAGAAGATTGGCTTCCTGCGAGCAGTGTTATAGACACATGCAAGGTGTGATCATGTCATGTCCTAGACATGCACGGACAAGAGTGCCTACACCCAAATTTTTTAAGAATTTCTTGGAAGATAGATGCCATTCAAAATCAGTTGCAATCAAGAGAAAACAGTTTCAACTTCTCTTTATAGCTGATTTTAGTTTTCCTATTTTCTTTTTCAATAGCTGTTTGGATTCTCAACTTAAAAGGGGAGAAAATGATCCGTTGTTGCCTGAATTTGAGAAGGCTGGTGTAACATGAGTTGACCATATGCTTACCCCGATAGCAGGGAGTGTTCTTTCTACTGATGTGGTCTAGATGTTAGTACTTTGTAATATCGTAGTGGTCTTAAGTGGAACCTGTCTTAGTCATGGTCATGATTCTATTTGAGGATCAATTGGATAGTGCAACTTATTATCCTGATCAAAGAAATTTTTGAAATATAAGTTTGGGTTACTGTTTTGGACTTTTGACACATTTAAATGGTAGATTGATCTGACTAAAATATGTGAATAGCTCCATTTGAGCAGGCAGTCAAAATTTTCAACTCAAAACCAGTGGAGCTCTGGCTTGACCTTACGTGCCCATGAAAAGCACCAGGGTCACCACAATTCATCTAATTCTCTCAGTGGGATCCAGAATCCACTAAGAGGCTGTTCTTGCAGTCAAGTTGGCTGTGGAAATTAGTGGCATGAGTAACGGAAAAGGCAATCCTATTTGGTCAATGAAAATCATCTTATGGTTAAATATGCATATAAATTATAGACTAAAATGAAATATCATATCATCATTGGCCATATATTTTACCCTGCACGGCAGTTATGAGAGAGCACCATTACATTTTTTGACTTATTTAATTATATTACATTAAATATACAAGTCACGCAACAAAAGACACCAGTCTAGCTTAGTTAATATTCTAGTGCAAAAATTGATAGGCTTGCTCTCGTGAAACTAAGCTCAACATAAGGGTGGCTCGTGAACCAATCATGTTGTTGTTTTACTTTTAAAAAAATGCCTGCTTGCTTCTTATTATTCCCTCCATTGCGTCTGTCTACTTGCAAAGCAAGCAGTTGCCTCTATGCTTCTTCCCATTGACCAATCAACAGCATACCACTTCCAAAGACCTCCTTTTTTCCCTCTCTTTATTTTCCCTTCTCTGTTTAGTACATCTTTTGGCTTCTGTTCCACATTCTTTTCTCCTTTTTCGTGTTACATTTGGTAAAAAGTTGCAACTTTTGTCAGACACATAATAACTTTTCAGCTTCATAAAAGCTGAACCTAAAGTGGGGTTGTGACATTACTTTTTGACTATGGAAGTCTGCTGTGATCTTGAAGTAGATGTCAATGGCCAACAGGTTTTCATGGTGCACAAGGTAGAATTAGCACACTTTGGTTTTCTGTATTTCAGTTGCAAACTTAGGTTTTGTGTAACCAGTCTTGTCTTTATGCATTGAGTTTGGACCAATCATGAAATGTTGTTGGTAGGGAGCGAAACTTATGCATTTTTTTGTCTAAACTTCTGGTTTTGTCTTTTTTTTTTGAAACACTCTGACTATTGTTTTTTCACGCTAAAAGGATCGTACTAGAGGTACCGCATCACAATTTATTATTGACAGCAACACCCTACCATAATTTCTTTTGTTACTGGAAGATTCCTTCTCGTGTATGATATGTTAGTATTTTGTTTGATGCATTTAAAGCTTTTACTAAGTTTATAGCCACATGAAGCGTTGGTGCATATAGACTTCTGTTTCTTGTATATGAACAATATTTTGGACTTTAGTTTCATGTATCTGATACTAGATGTGTTTGTGTGAACACTTAATTAACAATTAGATTCCATTGTGTCAATTTGTGCAGAAACTTCTTGCATCTTTCTCGGGCAGGTTAAGAAACCTGTTGAGCAAATCGAAAGGGGGTACGAGGAACCTGAAAGTTATATTCCATGACTTTCCGGGAGGGGCGGAGGGATTTGAACTTATAGCAAGGTTTTGTTACAGCAATGGCAAAATTGAGATAGCAGCCTCCAACATTGGTCTGCTAAGCTCCGCGGCACATTTCATGGAGATGGGGTTGGGATTTGATGGAGATGGAAAGCTCAATTTGACATACCAAATTGAGAGAAGTCTTGAGGAAATCAATTCCTGGTCCTGGTCTGAGCTCCTGCTGGCTTTGAAGCAGTGTCAAGATTTGCTTCCCACAGCAGATACTAAATTTATACTTGAAAAGGTCTTGGTTTGCATCATAGAAAGGCTTGCTTTGCCTGGACTTGCAAGCCCCTTTATGCCCTTTTCTGATGATTCGTTTAAGTTCTCGTGTGATACAGGATGCTCGCATAGCACGAAGAACTACTCTCAAAGAACATGGTGGTTTGAGGATCTTTTGTTTTTGAATGTTGATTTGATTGATAAGGTAATTAACATAATGGTTCTCCAGAATTTCGATCATGATACGATTTTTAAGTTCCTCTTCTACTATAGAAGATCAAGATTTCTTGGTGCCTCACAAGCTGAGAAGTGTAGAATCACAAAGGTTGTAATCAATCTACTTTCTTTGATTGATAAGAGCTCCCTTTCTTGCAAAGGCTTGTTTGATATTTTCCGAGTGGCTTCAAGTTTGAAACTAGGCAGATACTTCAAAATCAAATTGGAAAGTCTAATAGGTTCACAACTAGATCAAGCAACAGTTGATTATTTGCTTGTTCCATCTCCACCAGGGAAGGATTATAGTTATGATGTAAGTTTGGTTTTTAGGCTTGTCAAAGCATTCCTCTTCGAAGATAGCAGCTGGTTGTCCATGAGTCGATTGAACAAAGTCACGAGCTTAATGGACTTGTATCTTGCAGAAGTATCCCCAGATCCCCATTTAAAGCCTTCCAGATTTGCAGCATTACTCACAGTGTTGCCAGATTCCACTAGACAATCCCACGATGGCCTTTACCGAGCCATTGACATGTATCTTCAGGTATGTAGCATATAGCTATTTGCAAGTATGCAATTGTTCAAGTTCCTAAATTTTAGTTGAGTTCATTTGAACATGTAGACTAAAAGGTATCAAATTCCTATTGTTACTGAATTGTTCAAATTTGGGACATGATTTTCCATGAATTGAAATTTAAAATGTTTGGATCTTATATGTAGGTCCATGCTGGATTGTCTGAAGGAGAAAAGATGAGAGTCTGCAGGGGACTAGACTTTGAGAAGCTATCAGTTGATGTTTTGAAGCACCTATCTCTAAATTCCAAGTTTCCATCAAGAATAGCAGTCCAATCTTTCATTAACCAACAATCCAAGTTCAAAAGTGTACTTCCAAAGACATACCATATTGGTGCAACCACTAGCAACTCTCTGGATGCTAAGGAATATATTGGTGAGACAGCTGATCCTAGGAGATTTCCACTTTACGCAAAAAAGCAGACTCATTCAACAGAAACTGAAAAGTTTGAAGCAGAATTGCGAGGGATGCAATGGAGAGTTGTTCACATGGAGAAAATCTGTAAGATAATGCAGACTCAGATGGGAGATGTAACAAAACAAAGATTGTCTAGTTCAGGCATTAGTGCTAGATATTTACCCAGACTTTGTTCTTGAAAAATATTTGTCTTCAAGTTTTAGACATGGTTCTTATAATTTCTCCATATTGTATTACAAAATGAGATGTATAGTATGTAAAGTTTGTTAATGTAAAATGTATTAGAATGCTGCTTTTTTTTTTTTTTCCTTTTATGCATGGTAAGATGATTCCCTTCTACAAATTCACTTGTTTTTTGATTTGTGCTAATTGATCAAAGCTTTCAAATAATGACAAAGAGATGTCACAAAGCAATAATAATAATAATAAAATCATATTACATCAGCAACCAAAAGGTTTTGGTGATATTAACAATGTCCTTATAAGTGATTTAATATTTTTCTCTTTCTTTTCAATTAATAATGTAGTCTGAAACCAACATTTAAAAATCTTGAAGATGGGGAGATTGAACAATTTAAATATAATCTAAAATCTACTCTTTTTTACATTGGAAGATATCAATTTTCACAATAAAAAGATAAAATTAATATTTGGGCATTAAAATTCGAATTCTATCACAATTATAAAGGAGAATTATATTAACCACTTGATATTTGAGTGGATATTTAGTGATTTAATATTATTGAAAATGCTATTATATTATTATACAGTGTTTAGTAGAAAGAAGAAACCTTTTCAAAATCAAATTACTTATAAAAAGATTTCTAATTACAACTTAAATTCAAACCTGGATAATATTACATCAGGAAGCAAAATGTTTAGGAGATATTATCATCGGCAGTTATTTAATATTATCAAAAACGCTATTATAAAATATATAACTACTCTATTAGAGTGTTTAGTTGAAAATAAACAAAATCCCTGAAGAAAAACTTTTTTTTTTTTTTTTTTACAGAAAAAAATGTTAATTAAAAAAAAAAATTAATTACAACTTAACATCCAAACATTGCAAGACTATTCCTAGAATGAATATCAGTACCCAACTGACTAAATAGAAAGAGTTTTTATTATATTTATTTATTTATTTTTAATAAGACATGTCCAAATTAAATCACACAATAACATTTTTTGGTGGTCATATTGATAACTTAATGTAATACATGACCATATATATGTGTGTGTTTTTGTCAACTAAAGAGAACGAAATCGAGACATTGTTGGCATCAAAGTCCCTCTAGGAGACCGAGAACAAATTATAAGAAAATAGTTGGATGTTTCTAAAGAATATTCGTACGGGCCATGGAGGGTGGTCGCGGCCACCGCCGACTGATTCAGCGAGCGACGCGGCTTAGAGCACGCGCATGCATTGCGGGGCTCACAACAACACCAAACCAAACACATGTTAGAATTTAGAGCCACAGTCGTTAATGGAGTTTCAGTGACCAATGCGTTTCTATTTCTAAAGTGCTCTACACACCATGCATGCCCATACCATTTGTTTATGTGTTGGCGTTCATGTTGTCATTTGTCAAACACTCATCACAAAAAGACAAAATGACCCCGTATTGATATATAGTGGTGTTTGGTAACAATGCCACACCAATTCAATATTATAGCATGCGAGTTTAGTTTAATTTTCTATTTTTTGTTGTTTCTATACTAGTCCTTTTTTTTTTTTTTAATTTTTACTTTTGAAGAAAATATTGTCTTTTTTTTTGTTCTTTAAAAATATGAAATTTTGAAAATAATAAACAAGAATAAGGTTAAAGACTAAAATGAGATTATAGTACTCCTCAAACGATGCTTGATACCCCAAATTAATATTTAACTACGGATTAACTTTATTTAGAAATATTTGACTACTAATTAACTTTAAACGTTAAGAATTAGAGAGAAATTTTTACTTTTATCTGAGACTATTAAGCACTTCATATATAGAGTTAATTCTTAGAACACATTTTTAAAATAATATATAGTGAAATCTTTTGAATATTTAATGATATTCCACAGACTTAAAGTCTTATAATAGAGTAAAATCTCTTATAATAATAAACGTATTTTCAATATAGAAATGTATTCACTTAAAGATATAAGATGAATTTAGTTTATATTTAATTTATATAAAAAAATAATATAACATATTCAAATAAAAGCATTTACTTACACAGTTACACATATACAATATAAGACATCATTAATTAAATTTTTCTCGGTATACATGATTTACATTAGGTTTAATCTAAAATAATAATAACCTAATCATATCTAACATCTGAAACCCATTCTTGAGATTTGGGATTTTGGGTATGCTCAAATGATTAATGTATATGGTAGTCAAAACTATAATACACTTGAAAAGTGAGACATGTTCCATTGAAAAATGTGGGCATTTAATTGCCACGCAGGGAGGTTCTGTGATGAGCTTCAAGAGCAAGTTTTTGGCAATGGACCAACATCCTTGGCGTGGAAACTAGATATTTCTTTGATACAAATGCACACACCTTTGTTAATAGTGACATCAAATTGTTGGAACCAGGGACCATTAATGAGTCATTGTTTCAAGAGCAACAACCTTTCGCTCGAGGTGTTTTAAATTTGGATTCCCATCCAAAAAATTTTACCGCTGACATTGGACTATAGCTAGACGAATTTGCTATTGAGAAGCTTTTGTTTCATTGTTAATAAAGAGGCAACATTTTCATTCATTTTTTTTTTTAAATTTTTTGTTGTGTTTGAACCATATTGGATTTTAGTTAAATTGATGAGGAATAATGTTAACAAACCACAATATATTTATTAAATGTTACTAACAATTTTATCATCGAGTAAAATTGTTAAATAGGATTTTTAAAGTTATATTACTGTGTATTTACAAGTATGTAGACTCCTTTTTATTAGGATAATAGATTTTTACTAGTTATCAGAGGTGTAAGAATTTTATTTCAGGTGAACGTACGGGATGAAAATTTTAACTATTAAATTTTTTGGTTTGAAAATTTTAGATTTTGGGGCTTATATTCATATTTAAATTTTGAAACTTTTTTTGAATAATAAATTTTTAAATTTTTGGTATCAATCTACAATTATTATTCTTTTAAAACATAAAATAAAAAATTAATATATTTTACACACACACACACACACATATATATATATATATATATATATATAACCACGCAGTTGACAAACCTCCCAAAACTGAAGCACAATGACACTAATGGAACCTAAATAGTGCACAAATTAATTTTCAAATTTGGCACCAATTTCTTCCTCGTGGGTTGTGGTTGTAAGTAATCATCAACTCTCTAAAAGACACAATCTTGAGATTTGGGATTTGGGGCAACAACATTAATCAAATGATTAACAGTGTGTAAGGTAGTCAAAGCAATGAAACAATCAAAAAGTGAGACATGTTCCATTAAAAAGTGTGGGCATTTAATTGCTATGTGGGGGTATGAGCTTCAAGAGCAAGATTTTTGCAATGGACCAACATCCTTGACATGGAAACCACATATTTCTTCGATAGAAATGCAGACATATTTGTTAATGGTGACACAAAATTGTTGGAACCAAGGACACCATTAATGAGTCATTGTTTCAAGAACAACCACCTTTCGCTCGAGGTGTTTCAAATTTATATTCCCATCCAAAATATTTTTACTGTTCATATTGGACTAGAGCCCTTCATTTTTGTGTTTTACAAATTTTTGTTTAGTTTTGTTTATGCCATATATATGTATGTATGTATGTATGTATGTATGTATGTATAACTTTATGGTCAATTTTTCTCAACTTTAAAAAGTTAAGATGAACCAATTAAATTTATCTATTACATTTGAATTAAATAGGAAAGAATGCAATTGATAAATTTAATTAGTTCATCATAACTTTTTAAAGTTAGAAAACACTAATATAAAATTACTATATATATGTAGTGCTTTTAAAATGAGGACTCCCTCCAATTATTCATTATATTCTCTCTCCTAAAATAAATTTTCTTTTCTATTTAATTCAAATGTAATTGATGAATTTGATTGATTAATTTTACTTTTTAAAGTAAGAGTCCTTATTTTAAAAGCATTATATAATATATATATATATATAAACTTGAAAACCACGAGATTATGTTCATTTAGACGCTAATAATCAATTAGTAATTATGATTGAACAAATTATAATTTAACTACCCAGTTGAAACTCTAATTCAAGTGAAACAATCTTTCTTCAGTTTTATTGCAATTTACTCTACGTTAATGGATCTCTATTAGAGTTAATTCATTGAGGGGTAAAATTATCTTTTAACTTTAGTTTTTATTTTTTTTAAAATAAAATTTAAAAACTTTTAAATAAATTAAATAATTTTTTTAATCACATCTCTATCATCTTATTGTTTATTTTAAGATGGAAGGTGGAAATCAATTTGAAAAAAATTAAAAAAATTAAAATTAAATAAAATAAAAATAAATATTCAATCATCAATCTTCTCCCTCTTTTTTTCTCTCTCCCCCTTCTCTCTCTCCCATCTTTATGCTCACTGGTTTCCAAATTAGATTTCTAGCGCCTAGAAACCAAGATGGTTTTTAGGAATGTAGAAACCCAAACAATGGCCTTAAACATCATCAACCATCATCAATTTACACCTAGAAACCCAAAAAAATGGCCTCAAACATCATCAACCAACATCAATCAACCTGCCAACATCATTAATCCACGCTTGGAAACTAAAAAGTGGCCCTAAACATCATACCATCATCAATCAACCTTCCAACATAATCAATCCAAAACCAAGCATCATTAATCAAACCCACAATAATCAATCTCCCATAAGATCATCAAACCCAATATCATCACTGAAATCAAAATAATAAACTGAACTGGAAAAAAAAAAAAAAAAAAAAGATAAATCAATCTCAAAATCATTGATGAACCCAGATGAAAGTTTATTTAATTCATCAATTAGAACCCAGATGATGAAGAAGAAGAGAAGCAATGAGAAGAACAGAGAGGAGAGAGAGAGGAGATGAGAGCGGCGACGAAGAGTTGAGGGGAGAGGAGATGAAAGCGGTGGAAAAAGGAGATGAGAGATCTGATAGAGATGATGGTTGGCGATGGAGAGTGGAGTGGAGAAGAGGTGAGAGCAATAGAGGGAGGAGAGGAAAGGAAACAAGAGTCTGATAGGGATGAAGGTTTTTTTTTTTTAA